>JAMKCH010010208.1:0-102859 GCA_023653785.1 Ophioderma brevispina | reverse complement strand
GGTGATAAAATGTTCAGAAAGCCCAAAAAAGGATCATTTTAGGGGGGTTAGGTCCACTTATACCAAAAAGGTCCACTTTTTCGAAAAAAGGTCCACTTTTTCAAAGTCCCGCACCCCCCAAAATAAATCCTGCGTACGGCCCTGGTAATACCATATTATCTAGCTTTGTGCAGACCATGCATGAGCCCACAAAGGAGCTACTGGAATCTTCCAAGGAGATACTCTTGCTCACTATCTCTTTGTAATCGTGGTTGATTAATACATCCTCAGACTGAGTCTTGACTTCATGAACGACAAGGGACTCCCCGTCCAACCCAAGCGTTCTAGACGTCACCAATGTCAGCACCTCACAGACTACGCACATGATCTCACTCGAAAAGCCGATCTGTAGTGCACACGACCTTCCAACATCACTTGAGAATGCTGCAGACAAAGTTGGCATACATCTAAATGTCAGGAAGACGGAATATATGACCGTCAATGAGGAAGATAATCATCAACATATCTGCACTACTTATGGTACCCAACTCAAAGAGGTCAGGGACTTCAAGTACCTAGATTCCTGTGTTGCCCAAAGCAAGAAAGACTTCCTGTCACGCAAAGGACAAGGATATTAAGCTTGGAATGCCTGCAATAAACTACACCACTTATGTCAATCTGGTATATCCAATTCAACCAAGCCGAAGTTCTTTAGAGCCTGTGTAGAGAGTATCCTGTTAAATGGATCTGATACCTAGACCACGAAGAAAGAGTTACAGGATAGACTGGATGGCACCTACACCAGGCTTCTTATGTGAGTACAACTACAAAACATATCCTGGCATGAGTACATGATCAAAGCACAGATATATGCCTCCAATTTCATCTTCTGTTGCCCTACGCCGAGCGCGATTTGCCGGTCACTGTCTCGTACGATTGATCAAATAGTCTCAGACGTCACATGTTGGAGGTTACCATTACGTACCCAAACTGGGGCCGTCGCCCTTTAACATTGATATGATTGCTCGAGACATCCGGGTGTTTGAAAAGCCAAGTACTATAATAGCCTGTTTTATTTTCAGCTATGTTGCACCATCTAAGTAGTTTCTCATGATTCCATTAATGTAAGATAATGTAATGCATATGATGTCATTTGTGTGTTATCCAATGATACACCTCAGACACACAAAACACGTTTGTTTCCTTGAGATTTTACTGTTTACTTTCATTTGACAGGAGTTGCGCTACTCGAAAACAAAGACTAATTACTGGACAATATCTTGTAACGTGATCCGGCCTTTTAATTGAGAGGGAGTCACTCGTGCACGCCATAATAACTTTGTCAAAAACCCTCAATGCTGTTGTTTGTGATATATCATCATATTTTCAATAAACGGGACGAATTTAGTATTCTGCCACCACATCCTTCAACATGCAGTTTATTCCGTTGAGGCTGCCGAATTCATGTGGTGGTGGCACAATATACAAAATGATTTTAAACTGCCCAATTTTATAGGCCGTGTGGACATGTGTGTACAATACACACTAGTACTAGGCCTAAAGATCGGACCACATACCTTTAATTGGAGAATCCAACTTCAAATACTATCACCTAGCTTTTTACTAACTGGAGAGCTAACTGGTAATATTTGTTGTTGGTCAGTCCACCGCTTGTGTATGCACTCCATGGGTTTTAAAATCGGGATGTCAACAAACAATAATCCTTATCTTACAACTGCGAATTGATCGATACAGGTGATTGAGTAAGAAGGTCAATTGATGACCGGTGTTTTAATTCGTGAAATTATTATTTTTCTGGGGTGAATTTTTCTTAATTTAACACATATTCATATTATTACTTTATATTTGAACTGATGCACTGCTAAAGTGTATGACGGATATTTAAACGGCTGTGTCCTCTCGAGCCCAAGTGCACAAACCGTGCTCCACGCAATTATCTAACTAGTGCACTCAGCTACGTTAATTATCCTTTACTTAGACTATGTTTGTGCATGATGCTGCTGTAATAACTATTTTAGATATTAGGGTAATATATAAAGAAAATACAAGCAGTGATGTTACTATATGACTTTGCCAGTAGTTAAATTGCAAGTAGTTATTAGGATCTCCAGTGATGGTAGATCGATGCAGTATACTAGGATCAATTTATATTATAGATAGCACAGAAGCTTTTAAGCTTTTAAAAAAGCTATCATCTTTCAAGCCAAAACAGCTTCAGTGTTTGGAAATAAAAAATATTCCAGTTTGTGGTCCTAAAAGTGGCCCGAAAAGTGGACATTTGTGACAGACGTACGTGGAATTTTCTGGTTTGTTAGTGCTACTGAATATTTGTGTCGTAAAGGGACCTATTGAGCCTTGTCGTCTTGAAATGCTAGACAAAGTTGTCTTCAGGACTGCTCCGAAAAAGGAACCTAAAGTGACAGTAGGAGATTTTTGGAGATTACGAATTTATCATAAATTGCACTTGATCGCTTGTAGACCACCTACCGAGATCGTTTCGAAGGTGTATTAGACAAACAAGTACCAAAGAGGCTCATCGCCAGCTTCAAATCAACCTCAGTGGAACGCCTTTGTCATACAATCCTACACCAACCTATCTGGGAGTGAAGCTTGACCGGCAGCTTACTTACCGGCAGCACCTCGAGTCCGTATGCGTCCAGGTATCTTCCAGGAATAACCTCCTGTGCCGATTTGCTGGATCCTCTGGAATGCCAGCCCAACGACTACGCACCATCGCATTGGCTCTGGTCTACAGCCAGCTGATTTGCCGCCAAGCATGGGGCAAACAGCTCTCACACAAAGACGCTGGACACAGTATTCAACGAGGACCTTGAGAAGCATTACTGGTTGCCTCCGTCCCATCCATCTGAGTTTCTACCAGTTGCTTTCACGCATTTGCAACCTGCAGTGCTTGGAGCGCCCACCACACACACAAACTAGTGAATAAGGCTATGCTGGACAACACGAACTGCGGAATTACACTGTCAAAGAATCATGCCAGCTCGTCCGACAGAGACTGTACTCTCGTCGACCTTTCTGCCGACACGCTACTAAACTCTCCAGCTCCCATTCAACATCTTACAAGCATGGAATACTGCCTGGCTAGATACTCCAACACCAGATCAACTCACTATTACACCTATGACAGAACTACCACCTGGTAGCAAACTTCCACGCAAGGAAAGGGTCACCTTTCGTACAGGAGTCGGTAGCTTCAACAGCAATATGCACCGATGAGGCTGCGACCATCTCCAGCCTGCCAATGTGGTTCTCTATCACAGACTGCGGATCACATTCTCAATGAGTGCCCTATCTTTCGTCCACCGGTGGACATAGACATCGCAAATCCCAACCAATCAACAGTGAGCTGGCTCCACCGTCTACAACATATTTAGCTGCTGCCTACGCAAGACGAAGTCGTTGTAATACAATATAGAACAACTAATTTTAACCAACAGTATGCGCCAACAGCGTGGCTGAATGAAATCCAGATTGATTATCAAGAGTATTTTGTACTGCTTTATTAAAAGAACGTGCTATAGGAAAGCCATGATTTGCATAAGCTTTCAAAGGCAATATTGCTCATCGTTCTGAAACAAATTGCAAAAAGTGCAGTATTTTGAGAAGATGATCTCATGGACCCCGAATTTTTATATTTATATATTTTTTAAAATTATCTTAAAGGACAAAGTTTATATAAATGGATATATAATGTATTTTTTTCTATATATATAGTCATTTTGTTTATACATTTGATTTGTTCACAGATGTGCAATCTTCTGTAGATGACTCCATTTGTGCAGATAAAAAAATGCCTGGATTAGCAAAAGCTCAAGGGAATCACCAGAGATGCATAGTTGGTCACGTTATCTACACATTTAATAACGTTGGAACGGTCAATGGCTGTTTCGTGAAGTGCATAATGATAGTTAATTGTAGTTCTTTCAATTTTTATCCAGATGCACAAGAAGGGTGAATTTGAACAAGGCGACAGTAGACGAAAAAAATAGCAGCCTCGGTTAGATACGGTGCCCACACAGTCTTGCTACCATTACTAATACACTATGGAACAAAGCAAAACTCATTCCGCAAATCCTTAAAACTGTGTCTAACACATAAAACAGCACATTTAAACAAAGTTTAGGTCTGTTGCGCTAACGTCACACGATTTTGGAGGAGGTAATGATTTCCAACCAAAAAGATACAGGTAGCTGGCACAAGATGCGCGGATTTTTTACCTCAAGGATAGCAGGAGACGGTAATGGTAATCGCTATAGTAGATTCAAATTGATGGCTAGTAGAGTTATGGGCCGCAGAGTTTGGACTTCGTCCATACTCAAAATAGGGGGAAAGAAATTACCCAGAAAATCTTCGATTTCTTACTCACAATACAAAAGAGATCTATTGAAGAAACGGGCCAACTCAAAAAAAGTAAGTGTTCGTCAGTCCAATAATTTGTATTTTATTACCATGTGATGCATAGTGTGCCGACCCCAGAATGGTTGAAACAGTGCCTACCCAACAACGATACATAAATTTTTAGTGAAGCTTCAGTCACCTGTTGTGTTACAATCCAGAACTTGTATCTTCGAGCGTTCATTGAAAAATCAGCTTCACCTGCTTTCACTGAAAATATTCCTGGATTTAGTTTGCGCATTCTTTTAACATTCTAGGTGGCAGTTTTTTATACTTTTGGACTATTGAATGGGACTGTGAATGACCCAACTGCTCAGGTTGGCTATTGTAGCTATAGCGCATATCATAACCACAAAATACAGGCTGTATCAAAGTTCTATATCATACCTCAATTCCTACCGCCAACTTCAAAAAAGTAGAGGCTATTCCACTATCAACTGGAATCTAGTATAGTAAGAAAGAACATGTTTATTCTCCAATGTCTATCGGTTTCACTTATACGTCAAATAAATGGCTTAAAGATGGCCGTGTACAGCCGTAATCAACGGTTTTCACTTCCAATGAAACTAATATTCTCATTGGTAGAGAAAATACGCACACTGTTGTGCGCAGCGGAGTGACTCAGCGAATCGAGGGCCAATGATTTAGCTAACTCCAGGCAAGGGGTCCAAATGCGATTGAAAACCATAGATATACAAAGCGTATTTGTCACATGCTTCACCATCAGTAGAGTAATATTGAACCCATTGGATGGAAGAGCACTAGGGCTCATGAGTAAGGATTTATGGACCAAAAGATTGTGGCAAACTTTGTTGTGATAAAGGACAATGATTCTTGAATAACACCAATTGGTTTTAGACCAAATCACTCGACCTTATTGGTTATTATGAATTGTTGAAGATATTGGTATAATGCAGCCGAAACGTTCTCTACAGTTATTTGTACTTATCAAAGGGCCCTAATAGGCCTTCATGCATACTATCGCCCCCCCCCCCCAACGGCTGATTCCGCTGTCGCACAAAAACGCACACGAATATGACTAATAATTTTATTAATTGAAGCCACCATTTGAGGGCATTTAGAGGGAAAAAGGCGTACGGTTTGCGAAACGAAGCGCTCATTGGTTAACAACGCTTTATTCCGTTATGCACGGTACCGCATGCATGACGAAATAAAGCGTGTAAAAACTAATGGCGTTTAGTTTCGCAAATAAGTAAGCCGAAAACAAATGGGAGGTATCACCTTCAGGGTGGTCAGGGTGTACCCGTCAAAGTCGGGGAGGGGGTGGTTGCCACCGGCGTATACTTGGACTGTGTATTAAAATGCCAAAAATATGGAGCAAAAAAGGGGATCGCTCTGTTAAAAAGAGCAAAATAATAAAAATATTTGTATTTTTTTTATTTATAACTAGTTTTGCTTACTTTAACGCCATCATTGCTAAAATAAAATGACCGATTATGCTTGCTTTGAATGGCGAAAAATCCCTTGATTTTGGAGATCTTAAGATAGAGTCTATTTTTGCAGTCATAACAACTCGCAGTGATAAGCCACTATGACGTCATATTGTTAAAAACTCTTAGGTTTATCATATATATTATAATTATTTTCAAATGATCTTTATATTATTTAATTGTTATTGTGTTTGTGATGTATCATGATAGTGGAAAAAATAAGTGAGGTAAATGTAAATAGACGGCTACAATATTTTAAATTTAGGGGACACACATACACACACATTGTAAGTAAACTAGAAGATTTTAGTACAAAGTGTATAGTGACACGTATAGTCACAGGAAAAATTATAATGACGAAAGTGAACAGGAAATAGTGTAAATAAAATCGCAAAGTAGTATAGAATGTAAATATTCATGAGATAAAAATTAAAAAAAGTATCCCAGTAGTATTATTGAATCAGTCTTTTGAGTAAAAGCTATATTTGTGGATTTGTGACCCTACGCCATTATCGTAGGATCCTGGCAAGCTGGTAAGAAAAGTATGGGTCAATGAGCCCCCGCTGTCGCATTCTCTGCGAGTCGTTAGGTAAATTGGTAACGGATTGGTGTATGCATTGCGGTGGAATTCTAGCATAAATCAACCGTATTGTCGAAAAAATAGGCGGTCAACGGGTTTCGCGATCAACCTGGCTTGAAGTGACCGGCATCAACAACGACCCTACCAACTTTCATGTCTATACACGCAAGTTTACACCATATTTGACCTCATTGACCAGGAATACCCATGGTACCTGCCGATTCTACTAACCATACAAACTTGGTCTTAGCAGGGTGAAGGGGGCACCACCCACCAAGTTTCAGAAACGTGCGATCCTCGGTCTCCGAGACAATAAAGCTGGTCAGGGGGGACACACGGAGCAGGCCAGACAGAGAGGAACAAGCGATATAATAATATAAACTGGCTGATCAGTGAAAGGTAACAGTGATAGACATTTTGATGGGTGCTGGGGAATCTAGTGGGATATTGTTAGGAGCCTAATTGAGCCGATGGGGGATGTTAAAATGTAATGTAGAATTAACGAATGAGATAGCTGAAATAACCCAAGATGGAAACGAGAAAATGAAAAAAGAAAAATAGTACTAAAAACCACATGAAGTAAAACAAGTAGTATGGTAAATATCTTCCCTTATATGGAAGGGGAATTAAGTGGTGAACTTGATGGATTTTGTATTATTTCAATGATCTATATATTTGTACCATATTTTTCAAGTATATGCTTGGATATGTTTGATGTATCTGTATGAAAATAAAATGAATGTATATATAGGTAAAAGATCGGCTACCAATATGTTTTATTGGGACACACATAGATGTTAAGTGAACAAACTAGAAGAGTTCAGTAAAAAAAAAGTATAGGTGATACTTCCGAGTATAAACTTACAAGGAAGTGACACAGAAAAATATTTGTTGGAAAAAAATCTAAAGGGGAATAAATAATTGGCCACCCACTTGTTGATTGAGCTGAAAACAAAAACCACATGGATATCTCAAATCATGGAAGAAAGAGATAATAAGAACACATCGAACCCACTTGCTTTTGACGATTTTCTTCGCCGCCAGTATTGCAAATGTTAAATTCATATTCTCTCAAGTGGCCCTTCAGAGGATAATCCTATTCAGAATTTCTCGCTCGAGAAAATTCTCAGTTCCTGGTTGTTTCTTCATTGCGTAAGATTCCGGTCATCGGGAACCACCGAATCAGACGAGAATTAAATGCTCGAAATTCAATACTCAAACCGATTACGGGGGGTTCTTGGATTTTGGTCGGGAACCCATGCTCGTTCAGAAAGAGAGCCTGAATAATTTATTTATCATATTGTTTTTGCTGTATGCAGGCCTATTCCTATTAATGAACACTAAAATTGAAGATGAACTTAATTTGGCGTGAGATTATACCCCTTGCGGTACTTGTTCTCAAGACAGAAACATTCACATTAAAATAGCCAACATACAAGAAAATGACACTTGACTACTGCAAGAAAAAATACACATCTTAGGTTTTTTGCTGATAGGTTTAGGTTAAAGGTACCATGGCCCGATCGCTAATAGCCTCGTCCCCAGAACCCCAGATTTTAAACGGAAGTGGTCAACATTTGGTATCAGAAGAAAGCTACTATTTTTCTCATTTACCCTTTGAAATCTTAGGGCTCAAGGATGTTTGGTTTGAGAGTTATGGCGAAAATGTCCCCCAATTTGGTCGACAATATTAGTTTACACATACTCTATGGGGCTTACGCATCGCGTGTTTTAGCTCCTCACATAAAACTGCTTGAATATCGGCGCGAACCTTTACAGGTGTGGGTTTTTGGGTGAAGGCAAATCTATCAAGATGAAAACTTCATACCTTTAAAACGGGCCATCTCCCTTTAATTTTTCCTATATGTAGGCTATCCTTGAACCAGTCACAATCAAACTGATTTGTACCCCCAGCAGGACTAGAATTTGATTAATTTGAATTTGATACCCCTAGCGGTAGTCCCGTATTTGCAGCTAGTCCCTCTTTTTTCGGAACGAGCATGGGTTAAAAAAAAAAAAAAAAAAAAAAAAAAAAAAAAAAAAAAAAAAAAAAAAAAAAAAAAAAAAAAAAAAAAAAAAAAAAAAAAAAAAAAAAAAAAAAAAAAAAAAAAAAAAAAAAAAAAAAAAAAAAAAAAAAAAAAAAAAAATCTGAATAGGATTATCCTCGGAAGGCCACTTGAGAGAATATGAATAAAAATTGCAATTATTGGGCGGCAGTTACATCGGTAAACGCCAAGTGGGTCGTTGTGGTTCCTTCTTATCTCTTTCTTCCATGTTCTATCTCTTTCTTCCATGCTCAAATTAATCACTTTGAGTAAAGTAATTAAAGTATAGAGTTAATTTAAAAACCGGACTATTACGATATCGCAGGGTCCTGACGCAAGCTGGTAAGAAATGTGTGTGCCAATTAGCGTGTTGCATTCTAGTGCATGGCGTAAATACGCAACAATGTTGATGGAATCAACGCAGCGCCAAACACTGCTGTGGAATTCAAGCGTGATCAACCGGTATTCTTTATTTAAGAAATAAAGGGTAAGATGTTCATGTTTATGTAGGAATAATGTGTCCGAGGCAAGTAAAAACCTAAATAATGGGCGAGGCGAAGCCGAGACCCATTATTAAAATGTTTTTACTGCCGAGGACACATTATTCGACATAAACATGAACATCGCACCCTTTGTTTCTATTCTATTACCGTAAGAAAGTAAAATAATACCCGAAAAAACTGGTCATTTCTTACTAAAAACGTAACAGTTGTTTACGTCTTTAGAGCGCGCACTTTGTCTTCTCTGCGTAAATGTTAGCGTGTGCGCTTATAATGATGGTGGCACTCGCCGAAAAGAATGTTCGCTTTGTATCACGCATTAGAGCGTAATCGCGACCCATTATTGCAGAATAATGGGCAGTAAACAACCAATCAAAGAGCGCGCTTTTGAATAATGGGCAGTAGAGGTAATAGAATATAAAATACTGGCCAATCATTTCTATTGATGCTGGAAAATCTGGTGGATAGTGTTAGGATCAAAAATAATGTAAAATTAACGAATGAGATTGCCGGAATATAGGCAGCAAAATGTCTGTAGACAAAATTTGAAAAGTGGACATTATCGAGAAAATAGCAGAAAGAAAGAAACGTACCAAAAGCCACATTGAACAAAACGATACAGTGTGAGTCGGAATGTTTTAAGGGTCCATGGAAATGCTTTAAACATACTTATAATACCACCAAAAAATGGTTTCATTCATAGTATGTATTGGTATCAATGTAAAATCTGCATAAAGCAGTAAATGAGAAACCGTATATTTGATAAAAATCGGGCATAATATCATGTGTTTTGGACAAGCTTTCAAAGGAAATTCCAAAATGAAAGTGATTATCGCGCTGGCAAGCGTGACCCAGAAGTGACGTCCGAGTAACAAATACGCGTACGCGTCATGATCGTCATCGTGGAACGGTCGTGCGCGTGGCCCAGTTTTCTTGCATACGTACACAGTTGACTTCTATACTTTGTCTCGTCTGAAGTATGAAGTGGCGACGCGCGCGTTCACCCAGTGCCGCCTACCTCCATGATCAGTTACAGTGCGCTTGTGTTTTAACTACGCGCGCACTGAAAGTCGGTTCAATGTATACGCCCGCGTCGCTACTTCATACTTCGATCTGGACAGAGTATAGTCTACTTCTCGTGATATGCGTCGTACGTGTTGTATCATATGGCATAATTTTTCTTGATTTGGTGTCTTAAAATTACGATAATAATGCGCTGTATTGTCGACGGGTGCACCAGCGGCGACCGTATACCGACAAGGAGAATCAGAACAGAATAGCTTTATTTAAGTTCCCAGACAAAGAAACCGACAAGGAGAGTTATCTGGAGTTGGTTAGCCCACGTGTGCATGAGCTTTGTTTACAACTTGTTACTCTGACGTCATTAACGAGGTCAAATCTAACTCCAGCTTCTTGATACGCGTTCGCGAAAAAATGAGAAGGCCCAGTCAGTTTGGGTATATTTATCCTTGAAATTTAAAACACTTTCCGATGTTACTTTTAAAAATCTGTGTTACGATATGATCAGGATACTGTTGAGGTACGACAAGGTAAGAAATTAAGAAATGTCTACTCAGCCGTGTTCACATGACTTTAACATTCAGTATGTTGTATTACCACTTCAATCTACCCTTTCAGAATGTCATCATGCAGTATAGAATCCCTAGTGTGTGCATGTCAAGCTTTCCCCCCATGTTGTAGTTGCTGGTCATATTGGTTGCAAGGACGGATCATAGAGATGACTTACAATACAGTGGTTTGAAGGGTGCTTAAAGCAATAATTAGCAAATTTTTGAAGAGCGCCCCATTTCAAAAATTTGATATTGTTGCCACAGTACGCGAACGAGAAATGCTAAAAATGCGGTATTTATCACAAAATAAATTATTGTATGCAGAATGAGTCCCAGATTGCGACTTAAAGGCAGAGCCTGGGAAATGCTACGTTTATGTCCGTCCATGATGAAATGTGCCACCTCTAGCAAAAATAACCTCTAACTTGACTTGCCTGAACATTAAACAACAAGGATGAGAGGTAGACACGTACATGGAGCTATTCCCGGCTATGTCACAGTTGGAGGCCCGTTTCCAGCATGCCCGGTGAATTATTCTCGGGGATCCCCGATAATAATTATTCTAGTACAGAATCCCTCGGTGGTGACACATAGACATTCGAGCTTAACATATAGGTATAGTTTACTACCAGTTACCACATGCAAACCGTGTAAAAATCTCAAATTTTTGAAAAAGGGGGCGCTCTTCAAAAAAAAGTGCTATAATTGCTTTAAGTGAAGTAGGGTCAGGAAATGTTCACAAGGCAGGCCAGTAGTGGGTTGCGGTCATACCCCTCAAAACCAAAAGTGGAAATGGTACCACTCTTTCGCTGGTTTCTTAGAAAAATGTCTCAATTTCAGCTCGTTTAGATGAAATTTGACGAAAGCTTTCTTCTGTGATGAGGTGTTCAAAATTCCCAAAAGGACAATTTGGTAGCTCGGGGGTAGGTCAACTTGTACGCAAAAATCTACGCAAGCGCATTCCCCCTTGCCCGCCAAAAGTCTACTTTTTTTTCGCATATTTCACACCCAAAATTCTGCGCATGGGCCTGGGTCAACTATAACCAGGGCCGTACGAAGGATTTATTTTTGGGGGTGCGGGCTTCGAAACAGTGGACCTTTTTTGGTAAAAGTCGACCTAAGCCCCTAAAATGGTCCTTTTTGGATTTTTTTAAATTTTAGCACAAGATGTGGACTTTTGTGGCAAAAGTGCTCTAAATTTTGGACCTTTTTATCAAACCATTCAGCAACAGTGGACCTTTTTCCCCATTGTGGAATTGGGGGGGGGGTGCGACCGACACCCCCCGCAACCCCCCCCCGCCCCCCCCGGCGTACGGGCCTGTATAACAATGCCTTCAAATTGCTGAAAGCGCGACTATCAACTATTTCGTGGTACACGATGCCCATACCTCCGCACGCATTAATATAGTCGAGACCATGGGCGTAGTCACACATTATGTAGGACACCATGTGCTCATAGCTAGCTAGATGCGTGTCGACGATGTCCTGTTATAATATTTCTATGATAGAAGTATGACAGTGCAACACTTTTCCCCGCGACAATCCCCGCACCCTTTTCGATTCTTAAGTTCTGACACGCAATGTGGTGCCTTGAGAGGAGGGGCCAGACAAAGACTTGGACAGGGGTCATTTCATTGTTAATGCTCCAATCCATGTTGAAAAGTATACCATATTATGTGTTTCAAAACCATGACGGATTTTCAGAAAAGGTATAGGTTGTAATATGTACGCTTCTTTAAAGTTTCAGAGTGAGACGCGCTACTAATAACAGCAAAAATCAATAAAAAAAAAAGGGGACAATTTCAGTTCTACCAGGGGTCAATTTAAATTGCTCCGATTTGGATAAAAAAGGCTGCAAATTATTGGTTGGAGCTCATAGGAGTTAAAATAAGAATAGTTTGGAGTGTCTCAAATGTGTGCTTAAAGTAGGGGCGGTAAATTAAGATCAGCCCCATTGAATGCAATGGACGTTTTGAACTTCTGTGCCCCCCTACATCGGAAACTTAAGCATTTAAGACAGTTAAAACTATTCGTTATTGCTAACCCTATGAACTTCACCATAATTAGCACTATGTTTTTTATCCAATCGGAAAGCCAAAGCAACTCTAAAATTTGACCCAGTACAACTGAATTGACCTCTTATTATTGATTTTTGCTTGTTTTTAGCTAAACTCTGGCAACTTAGGCTTTTGAACAATTTACCAAACAAACTATACACTTTTCTGAATCCTTATGGTAGACACATAACATGGTGTGCGTTTCAAACATGATTGGATCAATTAAAAATTTGACCCCTGTACACTCTTTGTTTGGCCCCCTCTCCTTAAGCACAATCTGCGGCACTAAGATATGTGTCGGGGATGGTCCCTGTCAGTCGGTCAAATATTTAATCACCAAAACATTTTGTATTGAGATGTGTTACCAATGTTTGCTAGCTCCGGGTTATACCAATTCAGAGAGAAATGCCATTAGGAATATTAAATTTCAAGCGGTTTAATGATTCTTCAGATTGCTACCCACATTAAAAATAGAGTACCAGGTGCTCTAAGATCCCAATTTGAGAGGAGTTACGCTCGATTTTACTTTCCTTTTAGTCGATATTATACTATATAAAGATGAGATTAAAAACACTTGTTTTATCATACATGGTTGATTTTTAACTGTGGATACAAGCATCAAAAGAAAGACCTGCGTCAATATCACCTTCGGTTGGTTGGGTAGATACCAAGATTGAAGCTTGTGAAATGGGAGTTTTATTTATTATAAAGTTTTAACCATATCATGTGACATTCTGTCTTGGATTATCTTGGATATTGAAAAGCAACAGTGTTCATTGTAAAGAATCATGTGGTAACTGATTCAGCAACATGTTCTAAACTTTTGAAATCATTAAACAGTGAACGAGACGATGAACTATTTTTTATGTTTTAAAAGATATTTTAAATGAAATGTTTCGAGAAAATATTTTTCTATTTTCCAAACCTTCAGAGAATCGTATTACATTTTAAATTATTTAAAATCAAAATCATTGGGGAAAGGTTTTTCATTGTTTGCCTTTTGGCTTACGCATTACGTAAAAATAACGACCCCAGTCCGTAAAAAATATAAAAACTCATGAATACCTTTTGTAATGATATGTATTTTTTAAAGCGCAAAAAAATATTCTCAATTTGAGATGTGATAGGATGTGGTGCACCAGCTGTTCAGATAATGTCACCGTATTTGAAATTGTTTTGAGATGAACATTCGTTTTTCATTTAATTTGAAAAATAGCAGCGCACTGAACCAATTTATAGGGGTAAGAATAAAAACATTCTTTTTACACCTGACTGAATTGAGTTTTGTAATTTAGAGAAACAAAAAAAAAATGCTTTGCAACGTCCGATATAATCATGCCATGGCCAATTACGAAAAAAATTGTGTAGAAATGGACGGAGATGCAAAAATCACTATCGTATCAAAACAACCGACAGTGGTCATTGTCAAGGAGGGGGTCCATATGGACCATAAAATCAGTTTTCCGACGGATCGCTCGAAAAAGCAAATGACATTTGCGGGGCCGTGTTCCTGCTAATTGTCAAGGTGTTATCCTGCATCTTCGACATGTATGCGAAAAAATCGCGTCCCGCATTGCGAATAGGTCCGTATGGACACCCCGACCACCAATGGCATATCCATGACAAAAACTATTTTCCACAAAAGGTGACATTTGACCTTTAGTCACAAAAAAAATACTACTTATTTAATTTCAGTGTTTCATTGACCAATATATGCTATTGTGTAATTGATCCATACCCATTCCCTATACAAGAATGAATAGTAATATATTGCCCAGTTCAAGCCCTCGCACCTGTTGGAAGTAGGCCTATGTTGGAAGGAAAAAAGGTCCAATCGTGTAGGACTAACCCTGGTTTAAACCCAGGACTAAAGTTAGAATCCCTTTCTGAATACCAGCCTTTGTGTCTAACATCAACCTCAAAAACTGGCTCCGGCATGATGTGCCTACGCCTGCCAAGACAGCATTGCAAATTTAGAAATGAGCTGAATATAGAGTGTGTATTACATAAATTAGGGACTACATAAGTCTATACACAAGAGAGACTAAATTGAAGCAAACGGTAATGAACATCAACGATAATTGACGAATTTACTTTTTAATACTTGGCGCTTGATATATCGGACGAGTTCGACTCCAATTGAACATACCAATGATAAATTTTAAAGAATACAATTTAGACAACATTGAATATCGATGACGGGGAAATACTGAAATTGGTTTTGAGTTCAGCTATTCCGATTTTCCAGGGACTGATGCATTACTCAAAAACGGAAATAACTGGAAAGGAAAACATATTTATAGTATCTATGGTTAATACGCATTTTCTTTACAGAGTGGGAACATGGTGTTCACAGGATTTTTAGTCAAAAGTAATATACACGATTTGTAATAACAAAACACTTTCACAAGCACTTCCTTCTTATTCAAATCATGAAAACTTTGCCATGTTCCTCTTGATATCAATAATTCATCCGGTCAAAAGACTATGCGGTTCCTGTTTGGTGTGAAGGAGATTTGTGATACCTCTCTATTTTGTCAGATGAATTTCATATCTATTTGATATGATTGCATTGCTGTGTTGTCACATCTGTATGTTGTTTGGAGGAGCCACTGGGAGCCTTCGGTGAGTTAATCGGCAAATGTTCATTCGTTGTAAACAAACTAAGAGTCCACATGACAGTATCATAACTTACACGTTAACTTTTACGGTTGACATAACCCGTGTTTGATTCATTAAAAATATTAACATGAATTATGGTTGAAAAGATTTTCTGGCTTAAAGTCAGTTGTGTACTAAATGACACAATCTTTACATCCGTGTTGTTGATGGCCTATATAATGACACTCATGATATGAATAGTATCCCCATCGAGTAATTTTACCCAATTGCTGTTTGTCATATTGATGAAAAAGTGGGATACAACTTTTAACTGTATTGAAAAAAAATATGATTGTAATTAATAATAATAATGACATTTGGTTATAGCACCTTTTCCAGCGGTTTCAAAGCATTGTTACCTATTATCATTATTTCGCTTCCATCAGGAAATCGACACAATCATTTCGCTTCAACGCCATTATAGGGACGCTCTGATTGCGGGCGCAGAAGATAAGATTTGCCCACAAATAGGCCAGTCAAAATTGGACACAATGAGCCTTAACCCAAAAACTAATTGCAAAAGAAAGATCTTTCAATGTAAGATCAACATATCAAAAGTTTACTAAATCAAAAGAGTAGATATGTGTTCTTTAGGGGTAAGGTTATATCCTTAAATGCCCTAAATGACAGTTTTGCTACTTTTCAAATTGCACGGAGCGGACCATGGCCTTGTTGGTTAGGGGGAAATTGATCCCAGATCTAACAACACCAATAACGCTACCTCCCTATTTTTGCGGTGATGGTCAGGTGGTAGTATTTTTCTCAAGGGGACGTAAGTGATATAGAGGTCAAAATATGAAAAAAAGGGTCAAAACGCGTCAAAAGGGATATACCAAGTTTGTCTACTTTCAGGATTCAATAAGGACATAGCGTGACCTATCTGCAGGTTGTAGTTCAATATAATAAAGCCACCAAGGGGGGGTACAAGTTCAATATAACCGTTCGTTATAAAAAATAATGGTGTCAAATTGTCTTTACTGGTACAGAGCCAAAAATTTATATTGTGGTTCGTTGCATAATTGCAACAAAATGTGGACGGGTAAGTTGAGTGGTCAATGGGAGGCCACGAGCTTTAAAAACTCGTAATTTATATAGAACTCTCAAAGAATCTTTGACAGTTCCTTACAATTTATATGTAACCAGTTCGAACAAAATAGGACCATTCTGTAAATTTTACCCCCAGGATGACCATGAACTGTTATGTGCCTATTGTATTAAAACTATAGATCATAGAAAGGACAAACTATGTCTTGTTAAACCTTAGGAGTAGCCCAATAAATTGGTATATCATTTAAATCAATTCGCACATTTATAATTTGTTACCCCTATACAAACTTTCCCTCTTGTTTCTATACGATCCACAAGGTTGACTTTGATAAACTTTTAATATATTTTTCACAGTATATTAACATCAAACATTATTCTTTTGCAATGTGTTTTGGGTCAAATAATAAAATTATTGGACTACAAAATGTCTTTGCCTGTAATAAATGTGTTTGAGCACAATTATTTTTGCGCCTAATTAAATGTTTGTGTCTCCCGCGTGTATTACGCGCAATTAAATTATTAAATCAAAATAGTTTACTCAAACATTACGGTGGCTATGATACATAAATATACACATAGACATTGTTTATGTGTGTCTTATGATATCACAAAATACTTCATGTTTTGTGCGCTCCTCAAGTAATGTTTTCATTTTCGAGCAAAAACTCTTATAATATTGTGTCTTTATGACGTCGTAGTTCTATAACATTTTGTGATTTTATGACTCTCTAACATTTTTCTATATGGCTTTTCTCTAAAACTTTGTTTTTGTCTTTGATTTGATGCATAATGAAAAGATCAAAACAAATTGTAATTATAGCTTCTGTTTACTTACTCATACAGTTTTTATCGGATGTGGCTATGGTGCGCCAGGTGTCTTTGTGGCTCCTTTGAGTACTCTTGAAATAAGTCTTTTCAAAGAGTTTAGCTACTCTAGATTCGAAAGAGACGTATATGCAGCTGCGTATGACCCCACGAGAAAGCAGATCTATGTTACCGACACAAATTATAAGAACATAACGCGTTGTGATGTCACTTGTCCCAATCCATGCAGTAACAATTTAATCGTTTACAATTTCGCACAGGGTAAGTACGTAAGGATATCATCTATACAAGCAAGCCCATATCCAACACTCGCTTACATTGTAAAATCATATCGATGGTTACGTTATAATTATTTCACTTTTACTAAAAAGTAACAAGGTGACCAAAAGATGAAAAATCATTTGTGAACTTTTGATAACCACTGACTAATAGTGTCAAAGTTCATGTGTTTAAAATGACACCATATCTGACATTTTATAAGAATAATGTCAATTGTCTATACATTTGAGTTCACAGTGATGTCATAACACACATCTGCATCATATGCCTAATATCTCTAGACATAGACGCCATTTTGAAAAAAAATGACGAACCTACCGCCGCCTGCGTGACTCCTAGCTGAGACTATTAAAAATGCTGTCGTTGATTAATTTCGATTTGCCAGACTACCCATAATCCCTCACGAGTTTGATCATCGTAATGCAAAAGTGCGAAATTTGCTGCAACTTTAACCATTTTTTACAGAAATTCTGGAGGGTGTCCTCGAAAGATTATGTCACCATTTGATGTAGAAATATGTTCTATAGAGATGACAGTTTTGTTTTGAAGTGGACACCCCCTAGGTTTTAATGACATTTAAATTTTGCTTGCATCATTTTAGTCACGCTTTCAATGTGTAAGCATGTGGTGCATATTGGCGCTGCCGATTTCAAGTAACCCTAGACCTGTTGCCACGTTGAATCGTTGTTACACGATTGTAAACGTGTACACTGTGACATGGTGTATCGTTCAGTAATGTGTTGTAACGCCATTCCTATGGAATTACGCGACGTACCGTATACCCGGGGGCGGATCACATAATGAAATGGATATGGGTGCTGGGTACTGCGGGTATGGGTGTAAGGCTGGCGCTTCCAAACCCGGGGGCATTCGGTGACAGAGGACTCAAACAAATAGGGGTATTTGGGTGAGAGACAGCCAAAATGCCCCAAAATAGGGGGTTTTTCAGGTGACAAATTTATATGCAAAATTTTCCAGAACATGTGGTCTTTTTAGAAAAATTCAAAATAGGGGTCTTTGGGTGAATATTTTCAAAATTTTCCCCAAAAAAGGGGTCTTTAGGTGCCAGTGGTAAAACTCTCCAAGCAATGTGGTCAGTTTGGGTGACATTTTCAAAATATATGGGGGTCTTTGGTGACAGCTGTGCTGAAAATTGGGGTCTTAACAGCTTTACATACCCGTCACCTGAGTCCGTCACCTCCAAGATGGGAGTCCCCCCCCCCGTATATTAGCAATATGGTGCATCTCATGCCCCTCGTGTCAATCAATTTTCACAAAAATGTGATGATTGTCATTTGTGATTTGGTCAGAAATTCTCCGTGAGGTGCTTCATATGGTTAGGCAAATAGGCACTCTTTTGGAGTGACTACAGCGCCCACTCTAAAAAGAGTGAAATTTCACAATTTTGTCAATTATCAAGATCATATTTGACCCAAAAAGTATTCTTTTTAGGTATGAAATTTCACTCTTTTGGAGGGGGCCCTGTAGTCACTCCAAAAGAGTGAAATTCTTTTGCAATTAGAGAGAAAAACGTCCTCATTGGCAGGCACTACACAATAGCTAAACATGACCCATATACTAGAGGGGAGTCTAGCTAGAACAGGCGATCAATATGCCAAAATTGTCGTTATAGTGTGTTTCCAAGACCGATCTTCCAACCATGTGACCAAGCCGTTCCATTAGCATGGAGAGGAGGCTACTTACCAAGGAAAATATCGATAGAATTATTGGACTGAAAAAAAGCCACCACAAAAAATAATTATGTTAACCATATCCATTGTACGCTGACATTAACATCCATGTTACATAAGATTGTCCCTGATTACATTTACTCTACTCACCTCACTAACATTTAGCTTAGAAATATTATGTAAAGGATATTACACGAGTTACTCTCCGTTCGTGGCTGAGAATGGCTGAGGGGCGTAGCCCCGAAGCCATTCTCAGCCACGAATGGAGAGTTACGAGTGTAATATCCGACTTAACACACATCTGGGACGTCACCCTATTGCTTTTCGCTCCATTATTTTGCACGAATGGAGTGTTTTTGAAGTTAGTTGCTCATTCACAAGATAATCAATTACCGATTGAAGCCGGATAATGTATTCAAATGTTTGTAGGAATGGTGTGTATTTAGAGTCTTTAAAACGCAATACTGGACAAAAACATCTTTGATTTGTATTAATGATGAAGATTAGGTTATATTGATCGCATTTTCAAGTCCCAGCATCAGCATTTCGTACTGCAGTTTTCATTGGTATAGGTGCGGAGTTGATGTTGCTGTCAAGTTGTACAGAGGGATATCATATGTACTTTATATTTGATTATCGTCATTGACTTCATCACCCTGTTGATAATATAGAGTAGATATTAGATATTGAGGGAAATTACCGGCTAATGGTGTAAACGAGAATCAAGATGTGTACTCAACTATTTACCACGGGCCTGATAGGGTCAAGCAGGACCACCTGGTAATGTGTGGTATGTAGTGAATTGCTATACAAAGTGGATATGAAAACCGTTTCTGGATATACAGCTAAATGCACTTGCAACTTGAGGATGCACTTGTAATATATTTTATTTATTATGATCATGATTTCGTAGTTCTAAAAATAAACCTGAATGTGGATATGATCAATCCGAATCTGAGGGAGTTATGGAATTTACCGAAGGATGAGGATCTGTAGAATAGGCTGATCATAACCCGATATCCAGTAAATGCGTTGGCAGAATCATAATTCGGGAATATAATGATCGACTAATGGCTCTATAATGGGGACAAGATTCATCGGTATTTGTATTTTTCTCCCTGGATATGCCAAGGCTTAATAGGAACTGGTATAACGGTGTGAAGGTGCGTGGTCACGTTTTTTCCTATTAGGCCAAAAAATCTGTCGGCTTTACGCTGGCATACAGGTTTTCAAATAGCCAGTTTTACCGCATCGTTTATTAAGGAAAGTTTTTCAATTTTTTAATCGTAGCCGACTAAAAATGTCGCGGGGAAAGAGTTTCATCATTATCTAACGGCCGCAGGCGAGAGCGTTCCACCACGCAGCGCCAAACGTCCCCGCCCGTCACCAAGGAATCGGCGGGGGATGCCAGACGGATCCCGCCGGACGTCTCGAGCACATTAACATCAATGTAGGTCAAAGGGGCCAGAGAAACCCGTTTTGGCACGGCAAACTTCAACATGCGACCGTCTGAGATCTCTGTCAATCGCACGATGACAGCGCCCGGCAAATCGGCACGGCGCGGGCAACAGAAGATGAAAAACCGGACGCGGACATCTCCATAATATGCGCTCCGGCCCCGTGCGCCACGCCAGACATTGCCACTGCACTCGCAACAAGAAGCCCGGGGCAGGCGCCACCAAGTCCATGCACGCAGCTCTGCCCCACGGGCCAGGCCCAGATCCATAACAGGACACCTCCACACAGGCTCCAAAGAATCCAGCCTGGCTGAATCGGAGACACCAGATCGCCATAAGTGGCGCAAGTTATTTGCAGGCATTCCAAGCTTGTCCCCCGTGTGACAGGAAGTCCCTCCGCCGTCGGCAACACATGACCCCAAGACACTCGAGTCCCCGACCTCCCTGAGGCCGGCACCATCTGCCGTGCAGGCCAGTTGATGATCGTCCTCCAGCACTGACAGTCATATATTCAGTCCCCCTGGCATTTAGATGCAGGCGACCCCGTCTGCAGCACCCTCAAGTGATGCCAGTAGACCCGTGCACCAAAAATCAGGACAGCTGTCAGCGCCCAGACCACCCGCGCAGCCAAGGCCTGTGAGACGCTGACCCACGCGACGTCTGGAACACGCCCGGGCCCGATGGCGAGTCCCCCGTCGTCCATGAGTCAATACTCTGTATGAGGACTGTAATCCAACCACGTAAAAGAGGACAGGGAGAAAGAGTGCATCTCCCGGAGGACCACAGCAGCCGTCAGGAAAACTCCCTGTGGGCCCAACCACGGTCTGCACAAAGCTACATGGGCCATCAACACATGATGGCCACCCGCCCGACAGTCCCCTCCGGGACACCGCAGTTTGACGAAGAGAACCATGAGCACCACATCCCCGCCAACACTGTCAAAGCCTTGGAAAAATCCACAAAAACACAACCGAAGCCTTTCTCTGGGAAATTCTCAACTCTTCTATGATCCCCTGAGGGCAAGCATCTGAGGCAGTGTTGATCGCCCCTGCGAAACCGCTCCGGCTCCGTCCGAAGAAACGGGATCCACTTAAGTGAGGTGATTATGTTTGGCATGCATGGAGTTGCAGATCTGGAGGCCAGTGGGTGACAGGTAATCCTCTGTATTTTGGGGTTGTTGGAGGTCGCCCCTCCTAGAGGAATGATGAATGATTGCGAAAAGGCAAGGCTGGCCTGCCCCCCATGCAGGCGTCATTACAAAATTCTAACAGTTGACCATGGAACAGTGGACCCCCCAGACCACTGCAGGAACGCCGTCGGGACCAGGTGTCAAAAGTGAACATTTTCCCAATTTGTGGAATTTGGGGGGGGGGTGCGCCGACCCCGCAACCCACCCCCCCCCCCCCCCCGCGTAACGGGCGTATAACAATGCTTAACAATTTGCTGAAAAAGGTATTATATCAAATAGTTTCGTGGTACCACGCTGGCCATAACCTCCGCACCGAATTAATATAGCCTGGAGCTAGCACACAGTTTGATAACACATCTCAAGTACAAAAGGTTTGGAGTGATTAAATATGTGCCGTCTTGACAGAACCCCTGAAACGCCGAGGATTATTAAGTGCCGCAAATGGTGGCCTTAAGAGAGGGGTGCCAGACAAAGATTGTACAGGGGCAAATTTTTAAATTGATCCAAATCATGTTGAAAGTTACCATATTATGGTCAAACCTAGAAGGATTCAGAAATAGGTATATTGTACTGTACAGCTTAAGTTTCAGAGTTAGGCTAAAACAGCAAAATTAATAAAAAAGGGGACCATTTCAGTTCTACAGGGGTTCACAATTTAAAATTGCTCCGATTGGATAAAAAATGGGTGCAATTATTGGTGGAGCTCATAGCTAAAATAAGGAATGTTTGAGTGTTCTCAAAATGTTTGCCTTAAGAAGTAGGGGGGTAATAAGATCAAGCCCCATTGAATGCAATGGACCGTTGACCTCTGTGCCCCTACATCGGCAACTAAGAATTTAAGACATTCAAAACGTATTCCTTATTGTAACCTATTAATCACATAATTTGCACATTTTTATCCACATCGGAGCACTTTAAAATTGACCCAGTAAACAACTGAAATGAACCTTAGATGATTTTTGGCTGTTTTAGCCATAACTCTGAAACTTAGGCTGTACATAGTACAAACGATGATCATTTTCTGATCCTTATGTTGTTCTAGACACATAACATGGTGTGGTTTTCAACATGATTGGATCAAATTTAAAATTTGACCCACTGTACACTCTTTGTTTGGCCCCCTCTCCTTAAGCACAATCTGCGGCACTAAGATATGTGTCGGGGATGGTCCCTGTCAGTCGGTCAAATATTTAATCACCAAAACATTTTGTATTGAGATGTGTTACCAATGTTTGCTAGCTCCGGGTTATACCAATTCAGAGAGAAATGCCATTAGGAATATTAAATTTTCAAGCGGTTTAATGATTCTTCAGATTGCTACCCACATTAAAAATAGAGTACCAGGGTGCTCTAAGATCCCAATTTGAGAGGAGTTACGCTCGATTTTACTTTCCTTTTAGTCGATATTATACTATATAAAGATGAGATTAAAAACACTTGTTTTATCATACATGGTTGATTTTTAACTGTGGATACAAGCATCAAAAGAAAGACCTGCGTCAATATCACCTTCGGTTGGTTGGGTAGATACCAAGATTGAAGCTTGTGAAATGGGAGTTTTATTTATTATAAAAGTTTTAACCATATCATGTGACATTCTGTCTTGGATTATCTTGGATATTGAAAAGCAACAGTGTTCATTGTAAAGAATCATGTGGTAACTGATTCAGCAACATGTTCTAAACTTTTGAAATCATTAAACAGTGAACGAGACGATGAACTATTTTTTATGTTTTAAAAGATATTTTAAAATGAAATGTTTCGAGAAATATTTTTCTATTTTCCAAACCTTCAGAGAATCGTATTACATTTTAAATTATTTAAAATCAAAATCATTGGGGAAAGGTTTTTCATTGTTTGCCTTTTGGCTTACGCATTACGTAAAAATAACGACCCCAGTCCGTAAAAAATATAAAAACTCATGAATACCTTTTGTAATGATATGTATTTTTTAAAGCGCAAAAAAATATTCTCAATTTGAGATGTGATAGGATGTGGTGCACCAGCTGTTCAGATAATGTCACCGTATTTGAAATTGTTTTGAGATGAACATTCGTTTTTCATTTAATTTGAAAAATAGCAGCGCACTGAACCAATTTATAGGGGTAAGAATAAAAACATTCTTTTTACACCTGACTGAATTGAGTTTTGTAATTTAGAGAAACAAAAAAAAAATGCTTTGCAACGTCCGATATAATCATGCCATGGCCAATTACGAAAAAAATTGTGTAGAAATGGACGGAGATGCAAAAATCACTATCGTATCAAAACAACCGACAGTGGTCATTGTCAAGGGAGGGGGTCCATATGGACCATAAAATCAGTTTTCCGACGGATCGCTCGAAAAAGCAAATGACATTTGCGGGGCCGTGTTCCTGCTAATTGTCAAGGTGTTATCCTGCATCTTCGACATGTATGCGAAAAAATCGCGTCCCCGCATTGCGAATAGGTCCGTATGGACACCCCGACCACCAATGGCATATCCATGACAAAAACTATTTTCCACAAAAGGTGACATTTGACCTTTAGTCACAAAAAAAATACTACTTATTTAATTTCAGTGTTTCATTGACCAATATATGCTATTGTGTAATTGATCCATACCCATTCCCTATACAAGAATGAATAGTAATATATTGCCCAGTTCAAGCCCTCGCACCTGTTGGAAGTAGGCCTATGTTGGAAGGAAAAAAGGTCCAATCGTGTAGGACTAACCCTGGTTTAAACCCAGGACTAAAGTTAGAATCCCTTTCTGAATACCAGCCTTTGTGTCTAACATCAACCTCAAAAACTGGCTCCGGCATGATGTGCCTACGCCTGCCAAGACAGCATTGCAAATTTAGAAATGAGCTGAATATAGAGTGTGTATTACATAAATTAGGGACTACATAAGTCTATACACAAGAGAGACTAAATTGAAGCAAACGGTAATGAACATCAACGATAATTGACGAATTTACTTTTTAATACTTGGCGCTTGATATATCGGACGAGTTTCGACTCCAATTGAACATACCAATGATAAATTTTAAAGAATACAATTTAGACAACATTGAATATCGATGACGGGGAAATACTGAAATTGGTTTTGAGTTCAGCTATTCCGATTTTCCAGGGACTGATGCATTACTCAAAAACGGAAATAACTGGAAAGGAAAACATATTTATAGTATCTATGGTTAATACGCATTTTCTTTACAGAGTGGGAACATGGTGTTCACAGGATTTTTAGTCAAAAGTAATATACACGATTTGTAATAACAAAACACTTTCACAAGCACTTCCTTCTTATTCAAATCATGAAAACTTTGCCATGTTCCTCTTGATATCAATAATTCATCCGGTCAAAAGACTATGCGGTTCCTGTTTGGTGTGAAGGAGATTTGTGATACCTCTCTATTTTGTCAGATGAATTTCATATCTATTTGATATGATTGCATTGCTGTGTTGTCACATCTGTATGTTGTTTGGAGGAGCCACTGGGAGCCTTCGGTGAGTTAATCGGCAAATGTTCATTCGTTGTAAACAAACTAAGAGTCCACATGACAGTATCATAACTTACACGTTAACTTTTACGGTTGACATAACCCGTGTTTGATTCATTAAAAATATTAACATGAATTATGGTTGAAAAGATTTTCTGGCTTAAAGTCAGTTGTGTACTAAATGACACAATCTTTACATCCGTGTTGTTGATGGCCTATATAATGACACTCATGATATGAATAGTATCCCCATCGAGTAATTTTACCCAATTGCTGTTTGTCATATTGATGAAAAAGTGGGATACAACTTTTAACTGTATTGAAAAAAAATATGATTGTAATTAATAATAATAATGACATTTGGTTATAGCACCTTTTCCAGCGGTTTCAAAGCATTGTTACCTATTATCATTATTTCGCTTCCATCAGGAAATCGACACAATCATTTCGCTTCAACGCCATTATAGGGACGCTCTGATTGCGGGCGCAGAAGATAAGATTTGCCCACAAATAGGCCAGTCAAAATTGGACACAATGAGCCTTAACCCAAAAACTAATTGCAAAAGAAAGATCTTTCAATGTAAGATCAACATATCAAAAGTTTACTAAATCAAAAGAGTAGATATGTGTTCTTTAGGGGTAAGGTTATATCCTTAAATGCCCTAAATGACAGTTTTGCTACTTTTCAAATTGCACGGAGCGGACCATGGCCTTGTTGGTTAGGGGGAAATTGATCCCAGATCTAACAACACCAATAACGCTACCTCCCTATTTTTGCGGTGATGGTCAGGTGGTAGTATTTTTCTCAAGGGGACGTAAGTGATATAGAGGTCAAAATATGAAAAAAAGGGTCAAAACGCGTCAAAAGGGATATACCAAGTTTGTCTACTTTCAGGATTCAATAAGGACATAGCGTGACCTATCTGCAGGTTGTAGTTCAATATAATAAAGCCACCAAGGGGGGGTACAAGTTCAATATAACCGTTCGTTATAAAAAATAATGGTGTCAAATTGTCTTTACTGGTACAGAGCCAAAAATTTATATTGTGGTTCGTTGCATAATTGCAACAAAATGTGGACGGGTAAGTTGAGTGGTCAATGGGAGGCCACGAGCTTTAAAAACTCGTAATTTATATAGAACTCTCAAAGAATCTTTGACAGTTCGTTACAATTTATATGTAACCAGTTCGAAAAAAAATAGGACAATTCTGTAAATTTTTACCCCCCGGATGACCATGAACTGTTATGTGGTATTGTATAAACTATAGATCATAGAAAGGACAAAATATTCTGTTAACTTAGGAGTAGCACCAATAAATTGGTATTCATTTAAATCAATTCGACAACATTTATAATTTGTTACCCTATACAAACTTTCCCTCATGTTTATACGATCCAAAGGTGAATTTGATAACTTTTAATATATTTTTACAGATATTAACACAAAACAGTTGTTCTTGGCAAGTGTTTGGCGTTCAAATATCAAATTATTGGACTACCAAAATGTCTGGCTGGATAAATGTGTTTTTGAGCACAATTATTTTTTGGCCTACACATAGACATTGTTTATGTGTGTCTTATGTATCACAAAATACTTCAGTTTTGTGCGCTCCTCAAGTAATGTTTTCATTTCGAGCAAAAACTATTATAATATTGTGTCTTAGGACGGCAGTAGTTCTATAACATTTTGTGATTTAGGACTCTCTAACATTTTTTTCTATATGGCTTTTCTCTAAAAACTTGTTTGTCTGTGATTTGATGCATAATTGAAAAGATTCAAAAACAATTGTAATTATAGCTTATGTTACTTACTCATTACAGTTTTTATCGGATGTGGCTATGGTGCGCCAGGTGTCTTCGTGCTCCTTTGAATTACTCTTGAAATAAGTCTTTTCCAAGAGTTTAGCTACTCTAGATTCGAAAGAGAAGTCATATGCAGTGCGTTGATCCACGGAGAAGCAGATATATGTTACCGACACAATTATTAAGAACATAACGCGTTTGTGATGTCAATGTCCCAATCCATGAAGTTAACAAGTAATTAGTTTACAATTCGGCCAGGGTAAGTACGTAAGGATATCATCTATACAAGCAAGCCCATATCCAACACTCGCTTACATGGTTAAATCATATCGATGGTTACGTTATAAGTATTTCACTTTTACTAAAAAGTAACAAGGTGACCAAAAGATGAAAAATCATTTGTGAACTTTTGATAACCACGACTAATAGTGTCAAAGGTCAGTGTTTAAATGCCACATTATCTGAATTTATAGATAATGTCAATGTCTACTTACATTTGAAGTCACAGTGATGTCATAACACACATCTGCATCCTATGCCTAAATCTTAGACATTAAGACGCCATTTGAAAAAAAATGACGCGAACCTACAGCAGCCTGGTGACTCCTAGTGAGACTATTAAAAAATGCTGTCGTTGATTAATTCGATTTGCAAGGACTACCCAAATCCCTCACGCGTTGATAATCGATAATTGCAAAAGTTGCGAAATTTGCCCTGCAACTTTTAACAATTGTTTTGTTAGCAGAAAATTCTGGACGGGTGTCCTTGAAAGAGATTAGGTCACCCTTTGATTTTTGTTTAGAAAATAGGTTTCTATCGGGAAGATGACAGTTTCTTGTTTTGAGGTGGACAACCCTAGGTTTTAATGACATTTAAATTTTGCTTGCATCATTTTAGTCACAGCGTTCATGTGTAAGCATGTGGTGCATATTAGCACTGCCGATTTCAAGTAACCCTAGCTAGACCTGTTGCCATGTTGAATCATTGTTACACGATTGTAAAACGTGTACCCTGTGAAGGTGTATCGTTCAGGTAATGTGTTGTAACACCAGTCCTATGGAATTACGCGACGTACCGTTTACCCGGGGGAGGATCACATAATGAACATGGAGATGGGGTGCCGGGTACTGCGCGGTATGGGTGTAAGGCATGGCGCTTTCCAAAACCCGGGGGATTCGGGTGACGAGGAATTCAAACAAATAGGGGTATTTGGGTGAGAGACCAGCCAAAAATGACCCAACAATAGGGGGTTTTTTTCATGTGCAAATTTATCTGCAAAATTTTCCAGACATGATGGTCTTTTTAGAAAAATTCAAATAGGGGGTTTCTTTGGGTGAATATATTTTCAAAATTTTCCCAAAACAGGGGTCTTTAGGTGCCAGTGGTAAAAATCTCCAACAATGTGGTCAGTTTGGGTGACATTTTCAAAATATATGGGGGTATTTGGGGGACCAGCTGTGACTGAAAATGGGGGTCTCTTAAACAGCTTACATACCCCAACCTTGAGTCCGTCCTCAAGATGGGAGTCCCCCCCCCCCGATATTAGCTAATATGGGGCATCTCATGCCCCTCGTGTCAATACAATTTTCCAAAATGTGAGATTTCATTTTGTGATTTTGGTCAGAAATTCTCCGTGAGGTGCTTATATGGTTAGCAAATAGGCACTCTTTGGAGTGTATACAGCGCCCACTCTAAAAAAGGGTGTTGGATGAAATTCACAATTTTGTCAATATCAGATCATATTTGACCCAACAAAGTATTCTGGTGAGGTTAAATTTACACTCTTGGGAGGGGGGCCCTGTAGTCCTCCAAAAGAGTGAAATTCTTTGCAATTAGAGAGAAAAACGTCCTCATTGGCAGGCACTACATAATAGCTAAACATGCCATTATACCTAGAGAGGAGTCTAGCTAGAAAACAGGCGATCAATATGCCAAAAATTGTCGTTATAGTGTGTTTCCAAGACCGAGCTCCAACCAGGTGACCAAGCCGTTCCATTCGCATGGAGAGGAGGCTACTAGCAAGGAAATAACGATAGAATTATTGGACTCTGAAAAAAAGCCACCACAAACAAATAATATGTTAACCATATCCATTGTACGCTGCCATTAACATCCAGGTAAATAAGATTGTCCCTATTACATTTACTCTAACTGACCTCACTAACATTTAGCTTCAAATATTATGTAAAGGATATTACACGAGTTAATCTCCGTTTCGTGGCTGGGAATGGCTGAGGGGCTACACCCCTCAGCCATTCTCAGCCACGAAAGGAGAGTTACGAGTGTAAAATCCGACTAACACACATCTGGAACGTCGCCCTATTGCTTTTCGCTCCATATTTTGCACGATGGCGTGTTTTTGAAGTTAGTTTAGGTGCTCATTCACAAGATAATCAATTTAACGATTAAAGCCGATTAATGTATTCAAAGGTTGTAGGAAATGCGTTTGTGAAGTAAGAGTCTTTAAACGCAATACTGGACAACAAAACATTCTTTGATTTGTATCATTAATGATGAAATGAAGATTAGGTTCAATATTGATCGCATTTTCCAAATCCCCGCATTCAGCATTCGTACTTGAGATTGCAATTGGTATAGCGGGACGTAGTTGATGTGCTGTCACAGTTTGCTACAGAGTGGTATAAATGTACATTTAGATTGATTAACTCGCATATGACTCATACCCTGTTGATAATATTAGAGTACGATACTGTTTACTATGATGGACAAATTACCGCTAAATGGTTGTAAACGAGAGCAAGAGGTGTACTCAACTATTACCACGGCCCTGTATAGGCGTCAAAGAGACACCTGACTGTGTGGGTAGGAGTGAATGCAATACGAAGTGGATATGAACCCGTTTTCTTTGGAATTACAAGCTAAATGAACTTGCAATGGAGGATGCACTTGTAAAATTTTATGTATTTATGATCATATTTCGTTGTTTAAATGGAATAAACATGAATGTGGATAGAATCCTAAATCCGATCTGAGGGAGTTTGGGATTTACCGAAGGAGAGGATCTGTAAATAGGCTGTATCCATTACCCAGATATCCAGTAAATGCCGTTGGCAGAATCATAATTCGGGAATATAATGATCGACTAATGGCTCTATAATGGGGACAAGATTCATCGGTATTTGTATTTTTCTCCCTGGATATGCCAAGGCTTAATAGGAACTGGTATAACGGTGTGAAGGTGCGTGGTCACGTTTTTTCCTATTAGGCCAAAAAATCTGTCGGCTTTACGCTGGCATACAGGTTTTCAAATAGCCAGTTTTACCGCATCGTTTATTAAGGAAAGTTTTTCAATTTTTTAATCGTAGCCGACTAAAAATGTCGCGGGGAAAGAGTTTCATCATTATCTAACGGCCGCAGGCGAGAGCGTTCCACCACGCAGCGCCAAACGTCCCCGCCCGTCACCAAGGAATCGGCGGGGGATGCCAGACGGATCCCGCCGGACGTCTCGAGCACATTAACATCAATGTAGGTCAAAGGGGCCAGAGAAACCCGTTTTGGCACGGCAAACTTCAACATGCGACCGTCTGAGATCTCTGTCAATCGCACGATGACAGCGCCCGGCAAATCGGCACGGCGCGGGCAACAGAAGATGAAAAACCGGACGCGGACATCTCCATAATATGCGCTCCGGCCCCGTGCGCCACGCCAGACATTGCCACTGCACTCGCAACAAGAAGCCCGGGGCAGGCGCCACCAAGTCCATGCACGCAGCTCTGCCCCACGGGCCAGGCCCAGATCCATAACAGGACACCTCCACACAGGCTCCAAAGAATCCAGCCTGGCTGAATCGGAGACACCAGATCGCCATAAGTGGCGCAAGTTATTTGCAGGCATTCCAAGCTTGTCCCCCGTGTGACAGGAAGTCCCTCCGCCGTCGGCAACACATGACCCCAAGACACTCGAGTCCCCGACCTCCCTGAGGCCGGCACCATCTGCCGTGCAGGCCAGTTGATGATCGTCCTCCAGCACTGACAGTCATATATTCAGTCCCCCTGGCATTTAGATGCAGGCGACCCCGTCTGCAGCACCCTCAAGTGATGCCAGTAGACCCGTGCACCAAAAATCAGGACAGCTGTCAGCGCCCAGACCACCCGCGCAGCCAAGGCCTGTGAGACGCTGACCCACGCGACGTCTGGAACACGCCCGGGCCCGATGGCGAGTCCCCCGTCGTCCATGAGTCAATACTCTGTATGAGGACTGTAATCCAACCACGTAAAAGAGGACAGGGAGAAAGAGTGCATCTCCCGGAGGACCACAGCAGCCGTCAGGAAAACTCCCTGTGGGCCCAACCACGGTCTGCACAAAGCTACATGGGCCATCAACACATGATGGCCACCCGCCCGACAGTCCCCTCCGGGACACCGCAGTTTGACGAAGAGAACCATGAGCACCACATCCCCGCCAACACTGTCAAAGCCTTGGAAAAATCCACAAAAACACAACCGAAGCCTTTCTCTGGGAAATTCTCAACTCTTCTATGATCCCCTGAGGGCAAGCATCTGAGGCAGTGTTGATCGCCCCTGCGAAACCGCTCCGGCTCCGTCCGAAGAAACGGGATCCACTTAAGTGAGGTGATTATGTTTGGCATGCATGGAGTTGCAGATCTGGAGGCCAGTGGGTGACAGGTAATCCTCTGTATTTTGGGGTTGTTGGAGGTCGCCCCTCCTAGAGGAATGATGAATGATTGCGAAAAGGCAAGGCTGGCCTGCCCCCCATGCAGGCGTCATTACAAAATTCTAACAGTTGACCATGGAACAGTGGACCCCCCAGACCACTGCAGGAACGCCGTCGGGACCAGGTGTCCCGGTGTCCCCCAGCTTCTTCAGGCAGACCCCCGAAGCTCCTCCACAGCGAAAGGTCCAGCCTGGACGGGAAGGGTGCCCGCCATCTTGTGATTGAAGAAGGTACATCAAGTTAGTGTCACTCCGAAAGGCCTGCCAAGTAGAGAACTAAAGCGCTGATGTGAAACCATGTGTCAAGGCGCCTCCCAGCCGTTCCACCCCTGAGTCTCACAGGCGGGGCAAGCCCTCCCACCGCAGCCCCCCCCCCCCCCCCCCAAGGACCTCCCAGGCAGCAGCACGCTTACCTCAAGATGCAGGAGTCAAGTTGCTCCAGCCTTGGACCACAGCCCCCCAGAACCACACAATAAGCGCCCACAAAGCGAGCCCCCAGCAGCCACCAAGGCCGCCCGGAGCCCACGGTTGGAAGAGTTTCATAAGTACCCCCTTTAAATTTCGGAACAATTTGTTTTATTTATTTACATACACTCACGCACAACATAGTAGAGTAGTAAAACCAAAAGTTTTAAATCCGGTTTTGTCCCCGCACCCGGGGGTGGCCGGATTCACCTCACATTAGTAGCAATCGCCCTTACTCCCTCCTTCACTTCGCCCGATTCAACGCATTCCCCCATCCTCAACCCAACCCCTCCTACTCTCCTCCTCCACTTGATTCCTCATTTCATCTTGGGTCGGCCCTCTTCAAAACCACCCACCTCAAACTCATAAAAGACCTTTTAACACATGCTCCTCATCTTCCTCGCACGTGCGATACCCTATTACACCATGCGCCTTCGCCAGTCGGTCAGCGCCTCTTCCAACCCAACATCGCATCAAACCCTCAGTCTCTTCCTATCCATCAATTTCACACCACACATCGCGCTTATCATTGCTCTCTCTGCCTTCTCAAAATCCCATCTCTACCCGAAAACCAATTTGAAAAAAATGTTAATGTTAAAAACATGAAAACCTGGTAGCGCATTAGCTTCATGACTGAAAGGTGCAACAAGAGTTGATTTGAGGCACCAAATCTTGTGTCATCATCGTAATTTCATATAGATTAGATATCTTGCATTGTATTTCGCTACAGAATGCCCAAAAGAGAAAAAAAGCGGATTTTGATTTGTTAATTTCATGATAAAAACATCGGCTGAATTTTGTATTTGCTCTATACGAAATTAGAAATTTCCAAAATTTTTGTACCAAAGACGCAAAGCGGAAACATTTTTCAGATTAATTCTTTATATGCGGGATATTTTCAATGGCATCCTTACATCAGGGCAAAAAATCAGTTTACGCTGGTTTTAAGGAACACCGATTGCTCTCTCGTGAACCTTTAATTGGGTCTATAGAAAAACATGCTTTGATTTTCTGTCGTGCACGACAGAAAAATCAAGCTACTAAAATTACTCTATCTGATTACCTAAAGACGCGGTTTGATGTTGCATTCAGCTTAAATTATTCACTTCATGTGTGGGATCGAATATGTGATTAGCTTTTCAAATAATGAAAAAACTCAGGCTCGAAAAAAATGGGGCGCTGCTTCCTAGAAATGTCCTCCTGTCTCTTAATAAAACATTAATTTAAAAAAAAATGGAAATTGTACGTCGCATAATTCATATGAAAACAAACTGAAAATTCATGCATATATTTACACACTGTACAGTAGAAAAATACTATGATACGATGAAGCTTTAAATCAAATATAAACAGGGAAACCAAATTAAATACATATAAAGAAAGAAAACGCACAAAGATACAAAGAGCCAGCAAGTTTCGGTTAAGATTTGACAAATTAAAAAAAAAACAATATCTGAACAAAAATATTCTGGCCTAGCTACACGACTAAACAAATTTGAAGGAATAAATGAAATAAACGTAGTCAACAGGCATGAAAGATAAGATCAATAAGTCAAATTTCAAAAATTACTCTCAAAACACAAAGAATTTATATAGTGAAATATGTATTGAATACTCCAAAGTCATACAAAAAGAAAAAAAAGTAGTGACATTCTTGAGATTATAACTTAAATATGAACAAAAAAACACACCACCACAAATAAAAAAGGAACGAACCAAAAATTAACTCGGTAGGGGTATGTATCGTTTTTCATGTAATTTGTATCAAACGCAAAATCTATTTCGAAATTGTGCCCATATTGTAATACCTGCTTGTATGTTTTTCCTGCATGTTGCGCGAATGGAAGCGGAAGTATCAATAAACACGAATCGTAAAAACGTCGGGCAAGTGTCGCTTTTCTGAGTTTACGAATGGCGCGTGTATGGTACTTTCGCTAATTCGTGCAAAATAATGGAAGCGAAAAAACAATCGTGTATGACTCGTCCAGAGTGTGTTAACCAGTGTTTAATCATCAGGTAGGGGCCCAGGGATTTAAATCAACATCAGAATGTACTACACACAATACTCGCTGATATAGTATACACATGGACCCAATGTTATTTAACAAAAATCTTACCAAAAGCTAAAGGAAATTCGTTATTTATAATGCAGGAAGTTGAAAAGAAGTAAATAAAAAATTAAATGTTTCGCCTCGCAATGATGGAACTAGCCACCTCATGATTTAAAAAGATTATAAGCTTTGTGATTCATTAACTTGCCGCCGATTTCAAAGGTCAACAGATTTCAAAGCCTTCATTCAAAACTAATACGCAAATGGATCGGATTCCCGGCTCTTTCAAATTGAACATTCAAAATAGCTGATTCATGATGCAACAGTAGTATGAGGGTCGTTGCAATAGACCAGTTACCAAGCATGTTTTAAAACATGTTAGGGCCTGGTATCTTGAAATAGGTCGGCAGGACTGTTACACACTGGGCATTGGTCGGTTAGTTTTTAATTGTACTATGGGCCATAACGGTTGGCAGGCATGGATTCGCAGGTAACAAAAAGAAAGTGACGTAGGGTGTTAACTGGGCAGCACAGGATGATTCTTGGAGATTTTGGCCAGAAATCCATGCTCCAGGAGCATATTTTCAACTCGTCTAATAGGGGCGCTCTTATTATAGTGTGCGCTTTATTCCGTAAGTTTAGATGAAGGCTACAAAAGAACGCCTTACTGCCGGCCTCGGATTGAGTGGCGTGGTCTGTGGGGCGCTCGTTCTTTGTATCTACTAAAGGTCGTGGGTTCGAATCCCACTCCAGGACACCAAAATTTAGTTATGATTTTATTTGTATTTTCGAGTTGGAGATTGGAATATAAAAAACATTGAAGTAGAAAAATTTGAATAGCTGCTTATGAGCTAAAGACTGGTCCATGGTCCTGGAGCATGATTTTCGGGCCAGAATCTCCGACGTGCGCACCGACAGTTGTACCTGTCTCAGATTATAATGACCGAAGGTTGGACCAGAGAAGAAGATGAGAAAGAAGGCGAGGCTCGATTATGAAATCCGATTACCAGGATTACTCTCATTCAGCGCGCGGCTCATTGGTGGGAAACTTCAAGGGCCGGTCGATTGGAACCTTTGAAGTAATCTGTTCACCGACTCAGTTGGCAGTCGGGAAAGTTTCACAACAGGAAGTATCGACAAATGCGCTAAAACAGTTTATTAATTTTCCAGCTAAATGTCTTGCTGGTACAGGAATTCCACGTTGTTCCTGGAACCAATAAGGATTTAATTTTATTCGTGGCGAAATAATTGAGGATTAACAGTGACTTTTTACGAAAGAAACACAAGCAAAATCAACCCTTTTCGGTAAGCTAAACCTTGATTTTAAATTTTTTGAGGTCAATAAAGGATATTGTTATTGTAGCCTAATTAAACATATCCGGTTAGTTCCTGGGAAATATGATATGTGATGAACGAATTAGTAAATGCATTTTGAATTCACCCCAGAACCACTTGCCTGGTTGTGTCAGGAATAGTGTCAAAATGCTTTGAAAATTGGGGTCAAAGTTGTCTAAGTGATACAGAAGAGTACGTTTCGCTGTATGGTCACGACCATAGTGTATAGGTCTCTGTGCAATACTAGTTGACAACTGATAATTGGACATTTTTGACAGAAACCCTGATCATTGTTATATGGTACTACTACTTTGACTAGTAGTAGCCTATTTTAACAATCACGACAATACACAACACCGTACGTGATCATCAAAATCATCAATGCATGCCAAGCCTAGCCCACCTTGCCTTCAAATACAAAATCGAACTACCCGGCCGGGCCTCGGCAACTGGGGACTAGCTAAATATACTAGTGCCCTCTCTGTAACAAACTCCACTCGCTACTTTCACTCTTCCCATGCAAACAACCTCGTGTGGTCCTGCTGACGAAGAATAGGCAGCGGCAATTTGAAACGAACTAAATCCCTAAAAATAGTTTGTCTAGAGTTTCAAGTGCTTTTTTCTCTAACTGTCTTCATCCACATCTTTTGTTGGATGAGAAAAGTTGCTCAAAATAGCGTTTTCCTAGCTATAAATCCAAAATGTGTAGAGGTCTGTTTGGTAGATTAAATGTAATTGATATGGCCAAGTGAGTCGATTTAGCGGATAATGTCGGCCCTGGTCTACGTATATTTCCGCAACCTCTAAATCCCCAACTTCATTACGTAAACATTAAGACCTTCGCCGCCTGCGCAGGCATGGATTCGCAGTAACAAAAGAAGTGACGTAGGGTGTTAACTGGGCAGCACAGGATGATGTCTTGGAGATTTTTGGCCCGAAATCATTCCCAGGAGTCATAATATTTCAACTCGCTCATAGGGGCGCTAGTCATTATTATGTGTGCGCTTTATTCCGTTATGTTTATATTGCGTATTACCAAAGAAACGACTTCCGGCGCTCGGATTGCGTGCGAGTGTCTGTGGGCGCTCGTCTTGTTATCTAAAGTCGTGGGTTCGAATCCCCTTCCAGAACAAATTTTAGTTATGATTTATTTGTATTTTAGCAGTTGGAGATGGAATCATAAAACATTGAAGTAGACAAATATTGAATACTGCCTTATGAGATAATAAGACTGGTCATGGTCCGGCTCATGCTTTCGGGCCAGAATCTCCGACGTGCGCACGACAGTGTCCCTGTTCCGATTATAATGACCGAAGTTGGAAGGAGAAGATGAAAAGAAGGAGATGGCTCGATTTTTTGAAATCCGATACCCAGAATTACTCTCATTCAGCGTCGCGCTCATTGGTGGGAAACTTCAAGGGCCGGTCAATTGGACCTCCGCCCCTTTGAAGTAACTTTCATCCGACTCCAAAGCGTTGGCCAGTCGGGAAAGTTTCCTAACAGGAAGTAATCGACAAATTGCTGCTTAAAAACAGTTATTAATTTGCCAGCTAAATGTTCTCTGCTGGTAAGGAATTCCACGTTTGTTTGCCCATAATGATTGATTTTCTTCGATGGCGAAAAATTGAGGATAACAGTGACTTTTTAACGAAAGAAAAGAAAAACCCCCCGCAAAAATCAACCTTTTTTTCGGTATGTAACCTTGATTTAATTTTTGAGGGTCAATAAAGGATATTGTTATTTAGCTAATTTAAACAGATCCGGTTAGTTCCTGTGGAAATATGATGCTGAACCAAGATTAGATAAAGCATTTTGAATTCACCCCAACTACTGGCCTGTTGTGTCAGAAAGTGTCCAAATGCTTGAAAATGGGGGTCAAAGTTGTCTAAGTGATACAGAAGAGTACGTTCGCTGTACTGTCACGACCATAGTGTAAGTCTGTGCAAATACTAGTTGACAACTGGGTAATTGGAAAATTTCGGGATTTTAATGAGAGGTGTATGTATGTTCTCCAGCAAGTAGCACAGTTCTGATCCAATCAATCGGATTTAGGCAATTAAGATGAATTAGACGGATGAAAACAGTTATCTTTTTGAAGCAACGTTGAAAACCATCTCCTTCTTCTCATCTTCTCTGGTTGGACAAAAGTGATATCTTTGGATAACTGGCAAATATTATACCTGAAGACAGTACATCTTTACTTGTGATCATCCAGGCCATCCAGCACCAAAGATGGCTCGTCAGAAAACGTACTTAAAAGACTGGCTAATTCTGTTTCAGTGACCGGTCCTCTGTTTCAGTGATCGCTCCCTTTTACTCAGCTAGCGGGACACCGCGCGAAGCGCGGGCCCTCCCACTGTTCACATAGCAGGCAACTCCTGTTGTCCTCTTCAATTATGTCAATATGGAATGCAGGTGGCATCTTTTCAATAGTAGTTAACTCTTTGCTAAAGTAAAGTATGACAGTTATGTAAACCACGGGTTCGTAGAATAAACTCTATTTGTCTTACCGGCCATGATTGTGTATTGGAGCCGAGCTTCGTTTGGTCATTTTACTCAAAAATATCGCAAAATAAATATCGTCAATCTCACTATAAATCTGACGCATGCGCGGGGTAATTATCAAGCATTTTGCTACAGCTCTTATTGATTTGCGTTGCGTGTTAAAACAGCAAATGCACTACTCTAGCTCAAATTACATTATCGTATACTTTTGTTTATTTTTTGTAATTTTTGAGAGGGCGGTTAAAACTTAAGGAGCGGCCATTATGTACCGCGAGGGGAGGGGGAATTCATTTTTTTAGACGAAATATTTGCGTCCCCTTTCGCTTCCGTTCCAATTTCGCATTCCCCCTGATTTGAAAAAAAAAATCTCATTTAAAACTTCATGATTCCCTCCTCCCCTTGCTGGAAATTTTCATGTTCCCCTCTCTGGTTTACGATTTTTGATTTTTTCCCTTCAAATCTTCCACGCCGGCCAGTAAACAATGATGCTCCAGTAGTTTGCTTCTTCAGTTACAAGGTTGGTTGTTTGCACGTTTCGTATCTTGCTTTTCGTGCATAATCAGAGGTGGGAAGGGTGCTGCTTGCTCTTTGAGAGTTTTTTGCGATCTTAAATGGGGTTTTTTTCATTAAAAATTCTTAGATTGTAGATACATTAAAACTCCATTCCCTTTGCAATTCATTATCTGACGCACCTAAGAATATCTATCAACGTTTTAAAATAACTATAAGATATTTTATTCAATCATATATCTGTCGGTTTTAAAGATATCCGTTTACGCACGGCGTTTGATTCTGAAGGAGATGTGTTCTACTGGTCGAATGAAACACATATTAATCGTCGTAACGGCACTCAGCCTGTTGACACATTAAGCAATGGAGAAAAATTTCCGATCTTGTCTTCGACAAATGTAAAAGGTAAATGAAACTAAACCAAAAAAAGTGATCCATTAGAAGATGTTTACAAACTTCAGAATCAACACTGAAATGGGACCGTTATCTGGAGCAATGCAATCAATCAATTTAATTATTTCACTATCAGCAGCGATACAAAGTATGATATATAAGTATACTAGCATAGCGGGGTCAAACCCAAACAGAGCATAGCTCGAGAATATTTGGTCACCCAAATACATAAGTGTTAGCAAGTGAAATTTACATAAAACTAATCCGGCGAACAAACAGACTATAAGACACAAGATGGGACTAAGGTGCAGACAAGACAGGAGCAAAACAGGTGGACATGGCACTGGCAGCCACTAGAAAATTTTGGGGAGGAAAAAGCGTAATAATGGTCAATGATATCAGCCTTATACTTTGATTTAAAAAGTAACGATCTGGAGTCACGAATTGTTTTGGGATCGGATTCCAGATAAAGGACCTTGCTTTTTAAGGGTGTTTTGCGAGGTCAGTGTGAAATACAGAGGTCTATAATTTTGAGATTGTCCTTGTACCAATAACTCATAGATTGGTATTTGTTTTGGAGAAGTAATTGGAGAAAATTTCGGGTAATAAATTGTTTTTATCTGTGTACATAAAAAGCGCAACTTGCGGTTTATGAATATCATGAACAGGGAGTGTTTTAGATCAGCAAATAAAGGGGGGTATGTGCTAAAAAGGGGGAATTTGTAAAAATGCGAATGATTGCCCTTTGCCTAACGCATATGAATTGGGTTCAAAAATGAATTATTAAGATCTCCACTAGAATATTACAGTACATAATATGGTAGGTAGTAAAAGACTATTGTAAAGTGTGAAAATGTGTTAAAGTCTCTCTCTTGAAGAACATATTTAAGGCGATTACAAAACCGTATATTTTGAGGACAATATTTGGACAGACGTTGTGTGTGCTTCCAGTGAACATTCATCTATGTTACACCAAGAAATTTAGTGTGATGAACACGTGAAATATTGTGTCAATAGAAATTTCACAATTGGAAATTAACGCAGCATACTTGTTTTTGTACATCATATACAGCGGTGTCCCAGAATGATTAGTACCATCGATACCAAAATGTTTTTTTTTCCATAGAAATCAATAACATTAGGTAAGCTGTTTTAATGTCCAAATTCATTATACTTGTAACCTTTCATAAGAATTTTGAATCGTGAAATTCGGACTAACCAAAGTGAAATACACTCAACAATTGTGATTAGAGGTGTGATTCATACTTTGTGTTGCAAAGTGAAAAAAAAATGCATGTGTGTGTTATCCTCGACTTACCAACCTTTTTGCATCAATTATCCTCTTTTGGGAAATCTCTTATTAAGCACTTGATACTTTTGATTTTGGTACCAATAGATAGTATGGTCAGTCTTTCCATGATACCAAGATAAGGACCAGCATGCCCTTTATAGCATTACAGTGAAGTCATTAAAGACCATTAGGTCAGCAAATAATTGGTCAATTTCAAAAACACCAGGGCAACAAATGGCGAAAATTCAATTTGCAACAAAATATTAGGACTATCAGAATTAAAGCTGGTTTTGGCTCTAAATCAATGCAAAAGACAGCTTTTATACATAGAGGGATTTAGTGCTTTACTCTGCAGAAAAGTACAAAAGAGAATAGCCTAATGTTTGTGTGGCAACCAATGAGCTTACTGTCTAGCGAGGTTTATGACATCATTTTGACGTCGTAATGGGCATATAGTACCCATTGGTAATAGAAGGAAAAAGGAAGGACCACGGCTCTCTATGGTACCACAATACACGTTTTGAGTGTGTAATAACGCATTCCCAAGGGACTAAAGGCAGTGTAAAAAAGCTTGCCAGGAAGAGGGTAAAAGTACACATACATTTTTTTTTCACTTAGCCAAAGGATGAAAATCAGCACCCTAACACAATTGAGTGATTTTCACTTTGGTTAGTTCGATTTCACGATCAAAATTCTTATTGAAGGTTACGTATAATGAAGTTGATATTAAACCAGCTTCCTAATGTTATTGATTTCTAGGAAAAAAAATAAAACATTTTGGGTATCGATGGGTACAATCATTCGGGACCCCTGTAGTTGGTTTTATTTAAATTCAGTGACAACTTATTAGCTTAAAACAGGGAAATGTGAATACGTTGTCGTGTTGATTTTGTTGACTAGAGCTCTAAAAGTCTTTGTGTGAGCTATAGTTTGTAACATCCGCAAATATGTAGAAAGAAAAGAATTTTGAAGAATAAACGATATCATTTATATATAAAATAAAAGCAGTGGACCAAAATTGAGCCTGTGGTACCCCAACCGTTATGTCGTGTAATGTGATTGTAATTGGCAAAGATGGTGAATTGAGTTCTGTCTGTTAGATAATTCTTAAACCACACTCAAGAGGCACTACCCGATTACCATTAGGGGTTGAGTTTAGACAAAAGGATTTCATGGTTTTTGGTATTCGAAGCCTTTGAGAGGTCTAAGAAAATCCCAATAACAACTTATTATCATCGAGGCATGCTCCGTCAAAATGGTTTTCATTCGTACGGTTTCGTTGTCCGAGAATGACTTTGGGATATAATAGGTGAACATATTGTATGGCCCAACATCCTCAATGTTAAATGGCCAAGAATTTCATTCATTTATCCACCACATTGTAAGCGATTACTGATTTCCAAATAGCATATCATTTATGCATATTTAGACCATTCAGTAAAGTATGATGGGAGCCTGTCCGTGAAGAGCCTTATACACATAAAGGAAGGATTTTGCATATGATACGTTCCTTAACATGTAACCAATGAAGAGTGATCAAAAAGTTTTGACGAGCTCTAGTCACGGGAAGAAAACGTAGAAAAACGGGTGTGATTACAAAAGCTGCTATATCTAGCGCATGTTTCATTCGATTTCTTTTCAAAAAATGAGGAAGAAAATACAGTGTGTGCTTACAAAAACAACAAATCTATGATATAGTGATTGCATTCAGGTAAGATCATCTTAATCCCTAGCACATTTTTTTATTCACGTAGAGGCCTATAGGCTGAATTTGTATTCGTATTGCTATAAGGGTGCACACCAAATATCTACGCCTCCCTGTATAGAAAATTCATGTTATATCTTGGGCTGTATCTCGAGTTACCTTGCGTTTCAGAAAATGAGAGTTGACAAAGTTTGTTGCAGACTTACTTTTATAACAATCCAAATTGATCACAACTTTTCCTTATAAATTGTGGCAATATTTACGATTTCTTGGAGGGTATTAATTTTCGAACTCAAATTTTCGCCCGAAACCAATGCCACGTGATGGTTAAGCGCCAGTAAAAAGCAAAATAAGCTTATCAACCCATTCTTTCAGGAATCATGCATACATTCCAAAAAAATTGGTATAGACCAAAAATTTGATGCAAAAATGTGCTCAAATAGTACAATAACTTCAGATTTTTTAGTAAGTACGGATATACTGTGATAAATTTTGCGGAAGTGAGGCGCCAAAAGGGGTAATTAGTTGTGTGTACCCTAAATTAGACAGTTGAAATTTTTGGTTCCAAAGAAAATATTCTCAGTTGAATCCATTTAATATGGAATATTTATGGAAAGCTTGCAATCCCACCAGCCCCCCCCGCCCCCCCCCCTCCCCCCCCCCCCCCCAAAAAAACCCCAAACAACTGCAAGAATAAAAGGCTTCAGCTTTTTTTTGAAATAACTGATATATGAAATCTCACATTAGCCTTTCGTGTTACACATAGGAGTTTTATGCACTGACCATTGCAATGGTTGATTCATAGACCATCAGGTGAGTGAAGCTCTCATTCATTTCTTGCGTACTGCCAATGACAACAATTACTAGCAACGGATAAACTCCAGTGTTCAGAATATTGGAGGCAGGATTATATCATAGAAGAAGGAGTAGAAGGAACAGACTCCATAGAAAGACTGTCAGGATCAAGGATATGAGATGTTCCCGGCTAATTCTTCTTTCTAGATGGGCACGAACACGCTATTTTCGCTGATACCAATAATACAAACGAACGAGCTGGCGGACGTGTTTAGCACTTACCGAGGTCAAAGTTCCATACTATAATTAGATAGTACAAGCATACTACTGTGTTAAATACGTACACTCGTCATAGCAACTCCGAAAATGCTATAGCCCAAGCTATAGCAGTTTCGTAGTTTCGATGACATGCGAGAGCGTTTTACCCTCCCAAGCTACTTGGAAGCCATTTTGGAAATCTGCAAAAAGCACCGTGCCAGATCTTAGCGAAGGTAAACTTCTGAACAAACCACATACCTGCATGTTTTGGCTATCTAAGGATCATTTTATAAGTGAGGTTAGTTCTGGCGAAATCACGAGAAAGTTCATTTTTAGTGCTGTAAGTTTTAGGTGTAATTGGCTTGGCCGGTAAGCATCTAAGCGTCCACCAGAGAGCTAGCTGATTTAAGATGGCCGTCCGACTTCTAGCCTTTTATAACTCTATCGCTATGGTCAGGATGTGATGGACCGGCTTTATTGAGACAAGGAATTGTGAACTGGTGAGGCGGATTTTTTTCCAAAAGTGGACCTTTTTTCCCAAATGTGGACCTTTTCACAAAAGAGGGGGTGTAAATTTGACAAAGGTGGACCCAGGGGAGGGTGGCCAAGAAATCCTAATTTCAGACGTCGCCATTGGTTTAACACGTAAAAGCGAAATCTTGACGAAAAATTCTGAATGTTTTATATGTTGTCAAGGAATATTTTGTTATTCCAACTACACTTGAAGGGTTATTTCTGATTTTGTTTTGTTTTTTTTTGTATTAATAACGAACGAGGACGAGGTCGTATGTAGGTCATGGGAACACCCATGATCGACCCACATCAAAGCCCCCAAATTGGTTTGTGGTTTGCACTCCGCATTGCTGTAATTTCTTTTGACATTTTTGGTGAATTGCTATAATGAATGAGGCTTGGCCGCCACCACCTGGGTGGACCCTTTTTGCCCAAATATTGCCCTTTTTGACCAAAAGAAACCTAAAACCTATTTTTTCCTAGCTCGCTTCGCTCGCACATATCATTTTTGTGGACCTTTTGGAATTTTTGAGATTTGGGTGGGTACATCGCACCCCGCACCCCCCCCCCCCGGCTACGGCCTGGGTGAAAGGCCCCGGTAAAGGCTCTGCAGACACCCCCGTGAAATATCAGAAAGAGATGATCGCGTACTCACTATTATTGCTAAACGCTATAGATTTTCTTCTGCCATGTCTGCTAAGAGATACAGAATTATCATGGCAAAATGCAATAATCATTCACATTTCATTATTTAATAATCAGAGTTATTGCTTATTCTTCCGTTAATGTTTAGGTACCTCTACTGGATTGATGAAAGTGGTTGGAAATTACAACGCTTCTCATTAGACACTTTCGAGAAAAGAACCTTATTGGAGGGTTTAAATGAAGTAAAGAGGTTGGCAGTGGACTCCTACGGTAAGGAAAGCGATGCAGATATGTAATATCTATGAGGCAATACAATAAATAAAAGTAAAATAAAAATGTTATCAAGACTAGAAACTAAGACAAGACACGGATGAACGCGTTTAATCCACTGAACACAAGGGCACATACAGAGTTATCACTGACATTTTGCATATTTATGTAACATATATCTCAGCATATATAGTTGATATCACCAGAAAGCTTATGTTATCTGCTATAATTACCGCCAATATCATTCCAATCTGCAAGCAACAGTCATTTGATTCAAGTAATCTTTTTTTCCTCTATCCACGGATTCAATTTAAAGTGCACGGCGTTCAGTCAAGTAAATTGAATTTAAAAATTATGTAATCGGGCTATTTACTGAATGCACAATAAATTTATAACGATGTTTAACCCCACAAACTATTATCACAATTTACCATGGTTGACCTCTCCACCTTTCTGTGTCATCATCACTCAAAAATAATATGATAAAATAAATAAACGTGAAACATTATCAGTTTCTAGAAGCAGGTGAATAAACACATACCATATATATAAAAAAACACCAGTGATAACCTTTCGAGGTAAGAAAGATAAGCTTTCAGACATTCATATCGTTCCTTGCGGTACCCCACAGGGATCTGTTTAGGGACCTCTTTATTTCATCCTATAATACTGATCCTTTGAGTGACTTGATTGGTGCACATGGCGGAATTATGCACATGATTTATGCAGATGACAACTAGTACTTATGTTACAAATTGGAAAGTCGTATCTCGGATGTAAGATCTTGGGCCATCACCAATGGCCTTATGCTGAATGATTCGATTTCGAAGGCGGAATTGTGCACTTTCGCTCTAAGCATCGCACGCCTTCCAGATGATGATGATCATGATGATGATGATGATGATGATGATGGTGGTCATGATTATGATCATCATGATCATCATGATGATGATCATAATGATGATGATGATCATGAGGTTGATTGATGATGATGATGGTGTTTGGTAGTACAGCTCTTAGATACTTGTTGTAGCGCTTTAAAAATTATTAATATTTAGAAAAAAAATAAAAAAATTAAAAAAATTAAAAAAATTAAAAAAATTAATAATAATATGAAAATAGTCGTAAAATGCAATTGAGGATACAATTTGGAACGTTTTACTAGACACACATCATGTAACGATGAGGCATGGAAGAAAGATACAGATGGCCACAACGACCCACTTGACGTTTGAACGACGCTATCGCCGCCCCATATATGTACAATTTGTTTATTCATATTCTCTCATGTGGCCCTTCCGTCATAGGATATCTTATTAAGATTTTCTTGCTCAAGAAATTCTCAGTTCGTGGTTGGTTCTTCATTGCGAAAAAATTCCGGGTCATCGGGAATCAGCAAACACGCGATGAATGCTGCAAAAGTAAATACTCAAACATTGGCCGGCATCCAGGGAAACCGATCAACACGCCCGGGGGGGGTTCTTTGGAATTTGCTCGGGAACCCATGCTTGTTTCGAAAAAAGAGTACTAGCTGGCAAATGCGGGACTACCGCGAGGGGTATCAAATTCCAAGTTAATCAAGCTCGAGTCCTGCTAGGGGTATCGAATTCAGTTGTGTGATTGTGACTGGTTCAATTATCCAAATATGAAAAATTAACCTAAACACATCAGCAAAATAACCCTAAGTGTGTATTTTTTCTTTTGCATAGTACAAGTGTCATTTTCTTGTAATTGGCTGATTTTAAATGGTGTATGCTGTTTTCATGTACTTGTTCATCATAGAATAGGCCGACCCCAAAACAATTGTTAATAATTTGTAAATCATGCATTATAGTGAAAATTAGTGTTTACAATATTAATCAAAAGTATCTTGCATACCGTAAATGTTATAATCATTATAAGTGTAATTTCAAAGAGAGTCATATAACTGGATAATCTAGTGAAAATATATTTAAAAAAAGGACTTAAGGGATGTCCATATTACTGCTGTACCGTTTAGGTGTATTTTTTCACTGAAACTAGTAATAAGTTCCCCAAAGCTTGTCCAATTAGGGCCGGGTATATTTTTAACTGAAAATTGGTCCCGTTAGGTGCCCAACAAAATCCAGACGCCCCACGGGTCCAACTTTCAAATTGAGTCAAACTTCCATCCTTTATTTTCACACTGGGCCGTCTTGGGCAGTAAAGCTGAATTCATATAACGATGTACATGAACTTCTTATATAACGACAACACTAAATACACACCGAGCCAACCAGAACATGTTGTAAACCCTGTTACGTGTTCGGATAGAGTTTTCATCAAAAATTCGACGTCATGATTGCTCCGCCGATCATTCGATTGCGGCAGAGGATTAATGATCAAAGGGTCGCTGTTGAGTCCGTTCCTTTTGTTGCGGGTGAATGGATAAACCGATAAAACGGATTGTGGAAGTCGTTGAGGTTCCTTCTATCTCTTTCTTCCATCTATAGGATAGGAGCGTCCATATCGTGGATACATGCGCGGGGCCCTGTATTACGTACGTAATAAATCCCCAAACTATAACTAACCACAAGCCATCACCAATGGACTCGCAGATACTCAACAGACCTACTATCTGGGCTTAGTATGCCACAAGCAATTGGGCTCATAACAAAAGACCATAAAACGTAGCAGATTAAAACAAACAGCACAAGTCAAACAAATGCGCCCTGTCTATTAGTGCAGAAGGACTGACATAGAAACAAAATATTTGAGAGCTATTTAGTAATGGGGCAGTGTGTTTGGGTTTGGGTGTGTTTTGGCTTTTTTGCGCTCAATTGGAATTGGGGTCTTATAAATGTAATCTGTCCTAGGTCATCCAAATCAAATTGTTACCATTTTTTTTGATCCCCTTCCGTTTGGCGGCCATCTTGGTTTTCAAAATGGCTGCCATTTCAACATATTTTTGCTTATATCGGAATTCTGAGTCAACTAGAGGCTTCAAATTGGTGGCAATCCAATGTTTTGTGATGTCCATGAACACAACTATCACATCCAAAAGCTGCAGATAGTTTTCCTTCAGAGGTCATCTTATCTTGCTAATTTCAAATGTCTCCATTTTCCACATATGTTGCTCTATATCTTTGCACTTCTGATCAATATGGAAGCTCAAGCTGGTGGCAAAACCCATGTTTGTGATGTCAGTGAATGTCAAATATTACCCCCCCCAAAAATCACGGATTGTTAACCATCGCACCATTTTTAATTTCAAAATGGCGCCATTTTTAACATATATAAAATTCTTCCTATAGCTGGACTTCTGAGCAACATGGACAGCTCCAATTGGTGACAATCCCCATTTTTGTGATGTCAGTGACACATATTACCTCCAGGAAAATCGTCAGTTGTTTCCTCTGGGGCCTGGCGGCCATCTTGATTTAAATGGCTGCCATTTTTAAACGTATCCTTCGCCGCATATCTGAACGTCTGGGAAGCTAGAGATGCTCCATGTGGTGGCCAATAACCATGTTTGGGTGATGTAAGGAAAATATATATTACATCTAGACGTCGCAGATGCTTCCTTCTGATAGCCTCTTTTTTCAAAATGGCCACTACTTTTACATATACTCTGCCCCGGAATATCGTGGCTTATTAGCAAATAGCTCCAATGGCTCCTTCCTAATCAATATACACCTATTGCCACATAACCCTTAATATGAAATCCTGGGAGCAGCACAGCTTGGTGTTTTACTAAGTTTGTGTTTAGTTTCAATGTTATTGTGTCCATATATGTTCCAGTGCAAATTCAAGTATTAAAACCATCCGACTATATCTAGTGGCCGCACCGAGATGCTGTTCACCATGTAGCGCCAACTGTCCCCTGTCCGTCATTAATTTGGGGATGTCATATGGATCCTGTTGCATGTCTCGAGCAATCCCAAAACAATATAGTTAAAGGGGCTAACGACCCCTGTTTGGGCATGTTAACCTCCACGGTGTGTCCGAGACTACTTGATCAAGCGCACGATAACAGTGACCGCTAAATCATGCTCGGCGCTGGGCACAGAGTAAATTGAAGTGATATCTCCATATATCTGTGCTTTGGATATGTGGCTCACGCACGAACCAGGATATGTTTGTACCGTATAATAGGCCTGGTTTAGTGCCAATCCAGTTTTATAATCGAATCCGGTAGCTCTTTCTTCAAGTCCCGATCTCAGATTCCATAATATAACATGATACTCTCTTCACAGGCTCATTTACTTGCATCTTGGTTTAATTGAGATACCAGAATTGCCATAGTGGTGTAGTTTAATTGCAGGCCATTCCAAACTTGTCCTTTGCATGACAGGAATTCTTTCTTGCTGTCGGCAACATAGGACCCCAGGTACTTTAGGTCCCTCACCTCTTGAGTTGGGACCGTCTGTAGTGCAGATAGGTGATGATATCTTCCTCATTGACGTCATATATTCTTCTTGGCATTTAGATGTAGGCCTTGTGCACCCCATATCAGCTCGGCTGTTAGAGCTAGATGAGCTGCAAGTCATGGTCTTGAGATGCTGGACTTGGGGTAAGTCTGAATGCTTGGGTTTGACTGGTGAGTCCCCTTGTTCATTCATGATGTCAAGACTGTCGGAGGAGGTAATCAAGCATGATTACAAAAATATAGAGACCCAAATGTATCTCCTTGGAGGATTTTCCAGCAATTGTTAGGAACTCCCTTTGTGGGCCCATCCACCGTCTGTACAATGAGGTTTCAGACATGATGGCCATTGCTTGACCTCTCTCGTCCTCGTCCTTGGCAACTATAGTTGTAAGAATATCAGGCATTACATCTCTGTTGAAACTGTTAAAAGCCTTGGAAAAGTCTACCAACACAATGAAGCCTTTCTCTTGGAATTCTCAACTCTTCTATGAATCTTCCTGAGGCCAAGTATCTGAGTAGTGTTGATCTGGCTTAACAAAACCATTCTTTTTTTCCGTCTGAGAATGGGAGCTATGTGAGAATCGATTCTATTGAGCAGCATTGAGTTTTAGATCTTAGAGGCCAGTGGTGACAGTGTGATTCCTCTGTAGTTTTGAGGTGTGTTGGAGGTCCCCTTTCCTTGTTAGAGAGTATGCCCATTCCAACAGTTGACCATGGAAAATGTGGAATCTCCCAGATTACTGTCAGCATGTTGTTCGGACCAGGCGTCTTGGTGTTGTTCATTTCGTCTGCTATCTTGTGATTAAGAAGAAGGAGTTCATCAAGGTTAGTTTATCCTGAACTGGTTTGAACAAGTAGAGAACTAAAGTGATGAAACATGTGTCCAGGCGCTCTTCAGTTGTTTCACCTTTGCTCTTATAGATGGTGTAGCCTTTTTATCAGTCACTCCCTCAGTGCCTCCCAGGCAAGCAGCATTCTTGGTGATTTGAGATTAGGGTGTCAATTGATTCAAGCCTTGGACTTAACATGCCCCTCAAGCACCACGGTGTAAGATCACAAATGCAGCCCGAGCGGCATCAAGGTTCTGCTTGAGCTTCTGTGGGATTTTATTATGAAGCCCTTCTTGGCTGCAGACAGTTTTTCTCTGGCTTTGATGACTTTGTCATTGAGGGCAAGGCAGTAGTCTCTTCTTTCTCTAGTGGCAATTTCTGTTTTGGCTTAAATGACGGCTTCATATACTTTGCTGGGATTAGAATCTTCGAGCTCATCAAGAAGAGTGTTGAACCTGTTGTGTACTGCTCCAGTATGCTGCTCACAGAGCTTGTATCTCCCACTACCTTTCTTCAGTCAATTGTTTTAATGGAATCCAGATCTCTAGGAGGGGTTTACTCTGAAGTACCTTACCTGCTCTCTGCAAGAACAATTCGATGATCAGAACTTAATCAGCTTTCAAAAGTTGTTTGAGGCTCTTGAGTTCTAACTGCTGTTAATCCACTCCTACCTTCCTGACCAGAATGTAGTTCAGCTGGACAAGTTCTCCCATTTTGTTCAAGGTATGTCCACAGTCACTCGCTTGATTTTGGATTTTGTTTGCCACTGCAACAGTGCTAAACCGTTTTAACCAATCCACATTCACCCACACCCCACCTCTACTGGACACGCCTCTGCACGCGACCAGCGCGTCCCCCGGCCCAAGTCGAGCCCCGCATCTCCAGAGATGCGCAGAAGATTATGGCTGTGAACTTCCAAACCGGTTGGCAATACAGTCCACGTAAAAGTGAGAGAAGTTCAGGCTCTGGATGGTAGCAGCAAATGACTGTTGTTTTCATCAGGATTACCCATCAGTGTAACTTTCAGGATGCGCTCATTACCGTTGACAAGGCTGGCACAGACTTGAGAGCCTTTGGTGAGAAGAAATCCCACACCTCCTTTAGCGCATTGTTCTCTTATTCTTCCAGGGGCGGATGCTGTAATAAGTTCATAGCCATGGATATTCTTCACTGGTAGTAGATGTTTGCTGTACACATTGCGGTGTGTAGATGACATCATAGTTCTTCTTTCTTTCTTGGCTGTTTGTTGATTGTTCTTGAAGTTGTATGTGCTGATGATAAGCAGCATTAGTTTCACAAATTCCCATGCATTTTTGTCAATATCAGGGTTGGACCTTCCAGTAGGTTTTAGGACCAACCAATCATCCAAATGGTAGAGACCAATGTTGATTCAGAATCATGACTTCAATCCGGGCTTTACCCTGTGCGACGTTGTAAACATTAGCTTGAAATTATCTAAATAGTAGCTGGGATTCGCGAGGTCTCCAGCACCCTTTTCTGTGGGGATGGTCCCTTAGCCTTGTCTTTCACGGTGACACTCTGCCACCACAATCAATATCAATAACCAAATGGAGGCCTTTTTATGAATGCTCAGAAGTCCAATATTGTTTGAAGTATATATTTAAAAAAATGGCATCCCATTTTTTAACTTCAGATGTAGGGCCACCTGAAGGAAACAATCTTGACTTTTCTATGTAATAATTGCATTCCTTTGACTCCCAAATAATGGGTATTGCCACAATGGAGGCCTTTATGTTGCTCAGAAGTCCGATATGGGCGAAGTATATATTAAAATGGCGGCTTGACATCACAAACATGGGTATTGACGCCAACTTGAGCCTTCTGTATTGCTCAGAATTACAGATATAGAGCAAAATATTTGAAATGGTGGCACATTTTCGCTCACAAGATGGCCGCCGGAAGAACCATCTGGGACTTTTCGGATGTAATATTTGTGTTCCGTGACATCACAACATGGGGAATTGCTGCCTACTTGAACCTTCTATGTTGCTCCGAAGTACAATAAGGCAAAATATTTTGAAAATTGTGGCCATTTGTTGCAAATACAGATGTCCCGGTCCGCCAGAAGAAAACAATCCGCTACTTTCTGGATGTGATATTTTTGTTCCTTACATCACAAATAATGGTATTGGCCACCAAGGTTTTTTGAGCCTTCTATGGTTGCTCAAGAATGCAGATATAGAGCAAAGATGGGGAAAAATGGCAGCCTTTGAAAATCCATATGGCGCCCAAACGGAAGGGAGTCAAAAATGGTAACAATGTGAATACTTGGGGGATTCCTGGCACCATTATCACATTTTAAGACCAAAATTCCAATTGAAGCAAAAAGCCAACAAATGACACCCGTTCCCATACTATTAATGTGATTCGGACATTCTGCCTTTATAGTCCTTGGGCCAGATGAGGTTTGGGGTCGGTACCATCAGAGTGGCAAGGCGAGTGTGGTATCAACTTACTCAGAAACATCATCTATAAATAATTTTGCATGAAGACCTTCAAAGTAGTAGTAGCTTAAGCCTGCTCATTTGCATTAACAAAATGGCCGCCTTGAAATTTGCTCCAAAACTAGTAGCCATATGTTGTTTTTAGGAAGGAATTCTTTAGTGGAATAAAGGCTAACATGAGGTGTTTGACAATGGACAACCACCAGAACTCAAAGCCATACATTTTAATTAAAACCAAATCTGCATAAAATCTGCATAATGGCCGCCCATTTCATAAATTTTGAGCATAATTTGACTTTAACAGTCAATTTTCAAGGTATCACATGGATGAACAAGTACTTTAAAGTTGCAATTACACTCTTGTACTAATCTAACTATAAACATGTCTTTATACAAGACTCGAACAGTGGACAACCTAAGCATGCTAATGTGCATAAGAAAATGGCCGCCTTTGAAATATATCATAATATTTCCAGGCAATATCCTGTCTGTAGAAGAATTCTTTTAGTGAAAAATATGCTAACCACAAGGTGTTGATAATGGAACAAACAACCAGAACTCAAATCCTGCATTTGTAATTCAACCTAATGTAGAAATCCAAAATGGCCGCCATTTTCATAATTTTAGCATTAATTTGACTTTACAGTCATTGGTCAAGGTATCACAAGGATGAATCTTACACTTAAGTTAACACTTACACTATTGCACTATATTATACAGTGTGTATGTAAGACTTCAAGGGGACAAATTGAGCATTGCTATTTTGCATAAAACCAAAATTGGTGCAAGTGGAATGGCGCCTTAACTAGTTGCGCCATATCCTGACTAATAGAAGAAAAGAGAAAGGGTATTAGTACAAAACTCCCCACTAAAAAATGCTAAAATCAGATGTTGATTAAACACAACCAAAATTGATCCATACCCATCCATTTTAATAAATCTAATTTGCATCTCCCAAATGGTTCGCCATGTGCCAAAATTAGCATTTCTGTACTTGCGTTGCTTTTGAATTGTAGCCAATTTGAATCATGGCGTTTTAAGTGTTAATGTATTACACTCAGAATAAAGTGTGCTATATACATAGTTTTAAAGCACCTAATGTGCATATATATAGAATATTTGAAGATCCATCTTGTATACGTGATGTCAATAGTTATTTCAATCAATTAGGGATGTAGCGGAATTTTGGCCATATTAAAATACATTATTTTACCAACGCATTATACATACTAATCACCAATTCAAACGTCTCATTATAAGTATTTGCCAATCTAGTTCTGTATTTTGCCTCCTTTAATAGTCTGTCTCTTCCTCGTCCCCATAATCATCAGAACTGTCCAATGTAATGACCTCACCTTTCATGTTTTCACATGTCGATACCTTGCACAAATCTGTACAGGACAACCCATTAGCCATACATACACAGTCTGGCAACTTGCACACTCTTGGGCAATTATTGCAGGGTAAGAACTCTAAAACGTCTGCAGCAGGTTTGCCATTCATCCGCTTGATGATCAAATTACCATCAGGACATACAATCCATCCATGACCATTGGGGCTTGAAGTGTCTGGAGAGGCTTCTACGGCACCATATAGTTTGCCCCATCTGCATGAAGGGTTAGGCAGTCCTCACATGGAGGAAGCAGGCCAGATTCAATTTTGGCTTTCTTTGCTGTAAACAATTAGTACCGCAAGTTGTTCTCATTTTTGATGGGTGACCTAGCTACATTCTAACAACATGAACTCTTTGAAGTTTGCAAAGAAGTTCATCAGCCAGTAAGCAAACACTGAGAGAGAGAGAGAGATGTCACTTGTAGAGATTTGTGCATTTGGCCTCGAGGAAGTACCAGCTCTAAAAAGCTCGCAAGAGAGACCGACACACCCCTTTTTCTGCACACCATACTGCACCCAAGTTTGAATCAGTTGAACTGATCCTCAGCCTGGCCTTCAACAATGACATTAGCTGCAATATGTTTATGAAGTGTGGAACTCAAAACAAGACAAGGTACATCAAAGGCATGCATTCATATACATTAATTGATGTGCCTCTGTCAGCGCATTTGCTGCCAAAGGCAATGTTCTGGACTAAAAGCTCCTCAAATCCCACGTTTACAAACTTCAAAAGTTCACATGTCGTGAACTAGATCACCCATCAAAGACGTGAACAACATGGCCAGCTTCCTCCATTGAGAACGGTCTGACCCCTTCATGCAGAGAGATGTTCCATTGTCTGTGGTTCTGTTCCACAACCACAGGTAGTGTCCTGGAATGCTTCCAGGTAGCCCACTTCTGCAAAGAAACCTTAGATCGGCAGATTCTAGTTCTCAATCTGTCGAAACATCGCCAATCAGTCCATGAGGAGTCAGCTCCAGTGGTGAAGATGCTCATCACGTTCATACCAATAGATTTGACTTGGTTGATACAAGTCTTTCTTTCCACAAGCAAACTCTCTTAAGCTCCTTAGCGACTGATTCAAGAGGTTTGACTTTTTGCTTAGAAAACCCCTCGCTCCCTGGAATTAAGGTGGTTGGCAGCTGTTCTCCGTCCCGACATAGGGGCTTCACATAGATACTTGGACAGCTACGCTCTTGCATGCTCGGCTACACTACCACAGAATGTCTGATGGGGGCAATTCCTGCTAAAATGTGTACGTTCTCCGTTGGTGTTTGATGAAGACATCTTATGATAACCGGCATGGGCCATTTAATGCTGAGTCAAGTTTATTGCCATGGGTTTATCTTTCCCATACGGGCATTGTTGCTCCAACAAGGGCAGACAAGAGGTGTTCCATTTTCTGTGGGGCTGTTCCACAACACAGGATTGTCCTGATCTGCGTCCAGGTAGACCCACTTCTGCAAGGAAACCTTAGATCGGCCAATTCTGGTTCTCAATCTTGTGAGGCATCGCAATTAAGCCCATGGGGAGTCAACTCCAGGTGGAAGATGCTCTTCAGGTTCAATACCAATAGATTTCCACAATGCGACTCTCTTGAGCTCATTAGAGACTGATTCAAATTGTCGGATTTAAGGCGGTGGCCGAAGGTAGTCTGTCCAGGACATAGGGTGCTTCACCTGTAGATACTTGTGCAGAGCTAAGCTCTGCATGCTCGCTACACTACTAACTGTTAAGAGCAAATTTCCTGCTAGGATCTACACGTTCTCCATTGAGTTAATAATGCGTCGATCATTTCACCAGATTTTTAACTGTACGAGTTAAGTATCAAAAATGATGAGCACTATGCGAGTCTTATTGTGAATGAAAACAAAAACCAGTATTTGAAGTATTTTATGTAAAGATGGTGAAAAATGCCGTGTACCTGCATTTAAGAGATGACATTTTGTTGTAGCCAAAATTGTACATAATGTCAGTTTTGCACTGGTTATAAAAAAATAAAGCGCAAGTGGATATGTATAGTCGTGAAACGTCTGTAAAAAAAAAAAAAAAATCTGCGTGATCATACTTTACTCTTCGTCTGGATCTGGATCATTTATGTAAGAAGAGTGCGGTACCAACTCCTAGGTAGACAGGGTTATCGTACAGTGCTCCAGGGGTGTTCCAGACCAGTTTACTTTAAGCGGACTTTTGGCTCCATGGTTGCGAGATGGAAAGCACCACACCTTGTCTCTTGGACAGATTTGCACGTAGGTTGTTTTCCTCGAGTAATTAAGAGTTCATCCAAAGTGTGGAGAGTCCTCTTCAATAGGTGAAGTCTGCTTCTTGATGCGTAATTCCAAAGATCGTCTGCATAAAATGAAACCGATAGGTTTCTGCACTCCTGGGGGTTGGCTTGGTACAGATGTTGAACAGGAGGTGCGAGCAAACTTGTGCGTAGTCCATTCTTGAGCCTACTTCATAAGCTCTTCTTCGCTCCTAGCTGAATAAAAGAACATCCTTTTGCAAGCTACCAAACAGGCTTATATGGGGCGTAGTCTTCAAAGAGGACTGGAGAGTGGCAAATACTTGTATGAGAACTTGTGAGTTGGTCAATAGTTATGTATAAATGCGGTTGTTATGTATTGTTACTAGATAACAAGATTTGATAGCGCTATTGCTAATGACTGCAAAAAAATGGTTAATTCATGGCAAAATGTGCATATTAAAAGATTGAAATAATACTGAAACACCTATAATTGAAGTGCAAGAATGGATCATCAGATGTTCGTATGAAAAAATAAGTGGTTTAAACTATATTAAAGGTGCATACGGGTTAGTTAGTATTTCTTTGTTTTCTTGCGATAGCTCTAGGAGCAATTCCCATTAAATCCAAGGAAAGGGTTCCACTCTGATTTTTTTGTTCGGGTGTTTTAAAGGTAGAGGATTAGGACATATGAATGCAAGTGGCATAGATTATTAACACTTAACACACGCGCCCATGATTGAAATTGCCCCATTTAAAAAGCAAACATAGTGCTGAAATGTTGGGGTAACAATGACGTTTTTTAGGATACATGCAATAACGGTTTAGTAAAATAGATGGCCAATGCAGGAATTCATTTTTGAGTCTGGATATAGCAAAACTAGTTTTGGCGCAATTTCAATGGTGGCCATTTTGTTCATTCAAATTATGGTGCTTAACACGCCACTGGCGAGTGCCAAATTGGGTTAAAACGTTTTTTATGGAGTGTGAACTGCGGACTATGATGAGATTGCGATTATTCCTTATTGAATTACGTGTTTACACAATTTGCACTCGACGACCCTCTCCTAAGTTGTCACTTGGAAGTCTTGCATGCATACATGTATATAGTTATAGTAGCAATAGTGTAATTATACACTTTAGAGTAGTGTAAAGTTCATCCATACGATACCTTGAATGTTGAAGTCAAAATTATTTCTCATAAATTTACTGAAAATGCGGCCATTTTGGAGTTATGCAAATTAGGTTTAATTAAGAATGTATGTATTTGACTATGGTGGTTGTTCCATTAATCAATCATCTCATGTTTTTTTGTGACCAAAAATAATCCTTCTTACAAGACAGGGCTATGGCTGCCGAAACCAGTTATGGAGCATCTTGAATGGCGGCCATTTGTTTATGCAAATTAGCGGGCTTAAGCTACTACTTTGGCAAAGTCTATCATGCATGAAATTAAGTTAAGTTGACGTGCTTAACAAGTTTGTAGTACTCTCGTTTTGGCCACTCTATATGGTACCCATTATTGTAGATATCATCTCGTGGCCCCCAAGCACTATATTGGAAACACGTATGACACTGGAAATTTGCCGTGAGTATGTAAAACCAACACAACAGTCATCTCTAATTAAAAGAAGTGTGCTACACACTCGTAAATCTCTTAATCGAAATACCATTCCCTTAATTGAAAGACGCTGTGATTTGCTTCATTGAATTAAGCAAAATAATCTTCATTGAAATAAGGGGAGCGGCGTACATACTATACTGTCAAATTTTTAATCTTCGGTAACGCTTAGTTGAATTAAGAGATTTGATCGTGTGTACGGGGGTTCTAACCAAGATTGAAACAAGTGTGCCTACTGGAAATATGATCCTTTGTAAACCAAAAACACACATTCACATCTTAATTCAACGAATGTGCGTACACACTAGTAATTCTCTTAATCAAATAACCATTCCCTTAATTGAAAGAAGCTGATTTGCTTGTTGAATTAAGCAAAAATTAACTTTGTTGAATGGAAAATAGGGAGGGAAGAGCGTACACATTATACTTGTCAAATTTTTAATCTTCGTTAACGCTTAATTGAATTAAGAGATTTGATAGGGTGTATCGGGGTTACTAACAACACAGTGATAATGAAACATTTGCTTATCTCATACTACTTGATATCTAAGTGTCCTTTCTCAAGGTTATAATTCCTACATAGCTAGCAACACCAGCTTCTCTGAGGTCTAAATAACCAGGGATAATAGAATCCAAATAAAAACACTGTACTTGACATTCTAATTACTTACTGATATCTAAGTGTCTTTCTCAAGGTTGTAATTCCATACATAGCTAGCACCACCTGCTTCTCGGAGGCCTAAACTACACAGTGACGATAGAACCAAATTAAACACTGTACTGAAAGACGTCAGTCCAGATGACGGCTTTGATGCCACCCTGTCAAAGAAGGAGCCACACGATTGTTACTGTCAGCTCTTGAAGCAGTTAAAAAGGTGCAACGAGAGATTTCACATATCAGGTTTCACCAAAAAAAAAAAATCGCAAGTACTGATTTTTTGCCCTGATGTAAGTTTTTCCATCAGAAATACCCCCATCTGAAAGGATTAACTGCAGAAGTTTCTTTTGGTACAACATTTTGAAATGTCTAATTTCGGATAGGAGCAAATACTAATTCAGCCTATGATTTTTATATAAATCAGAATCACCATTTTCCTACTCGTTTAAGGCATTTTCATGTAGCCAATATCAAGGTAAGAAATGGTTATTGAGTGTCTATTCTATATGACAATTTCATTTATGACCATATTTGGGTAACCATCAAAAATTTCTCTCGTTGCACCTTAACCCTTTCCAAATGTGAGCAACACAAGAGCAGGACAACACTGGAAAGTTCATTTTTTCCCGCAAACAGGGATGTAAGAGTGGGCATGCATATCATTAATTTTCCCTGAAAAATTGATCTGGCCTTGCCCCAGTCGCCAATGCAAGATGGCAGTAACACAAGTGGTTGTTTGGCACAGTTTGAGAACCTTTGACCTGGTATGTGACCTTTGACCCACAACATATGAAGGAACCCATCATTGCATCTTCGACCCAAGTTAGGTTGTAATCAGACTTCAACTTTTCAAAGACGACCAGAAAAACAAAAACTAACCAGACACTGGAGAACATGACCTCAGTTGAACTTTGACCTGGTCCATGACCTATGACATCATCCACAAATGAGGGAACCCATGCAAACCTTCACCTAGTCCTAGTAACTATGACATTCGAATCCTTTATCACTAGCACTGGACATTATCGAACAGCTGATTTTCATGTCCTAGTTTCTTTTTTGAGTCAGACTTTAATTGAATGAACGCAAACGTTGCAAGGTTACAGAGAACAAAATACCGCCAATATGCACTCACATGCCATGTATGTCAATTCTTGCAATGCTTACATTACTACAACCATTCTTGTTGTACAATTTGATATCACAAATTGTAAATTCGAGAAGAAATAGGATGGAGCGAGATTTATCAACCAGCAAATTGCGTCCCGAATAAACCAGTAAGCATAACTGACAGGTTAAGTCGTCACACGTACACCAAATGCACTCCACCCCGTGAAACAAAATCCGTTTCCAACACATATTCAGACGCTTCCGGCCAAGCCCATACAAAAAATAACTATTTGATGCGGTATATGTGGGTATAAAGTATTTATGCGTGCCTCCTAGTAAAAAAAAAAAAAAGTTTGGCCTATCCCAAAAAGTGAAGAGGTGAGCTATGTCTATAATAATCGTGATAATTTTGAAATCGCCTAACAATTCAGAAATACCCGTGCTTTTTTTCTTAATTAAACCAATGCCGACGGCTAAATTTGTGATTTCTTGGCTACCATCGTCTGACTAGTCATGAAATACGCCACAACACATACATCGATCTGTGGAGGATTAGGATTAGGTGCACACAACCGAAATTCAATGACGTAAATAAACATGTAAATAAAAATGAGAAATATAAAAAAAGTAAAATTTAACAAAACATGCACAAAAAAAAATACAAGAAACCCCCCCTCGTAAAAAAGGCATTTAGTCAATTTATGTTATAAAGAAGGACGCGCTCGGACGGACTTTGGCTCTAGATATCTCCGCGGAGGGTGTGGCTTAGCATCGTGTCAAGGAAATATAGAATCATGGCGCAAAAACACCGAACGCGTAGTTCGCCAGTGGCGTGCATACTAATCCCAGTTGAGTCCTTGCGGATTTCTATCTTACAAGTCGGTGTGTGGAAGCAATATGAGACAACTGGACGAAAAATCGATTTTTTCCGAAATGGTAAGTGAAAAATGACATCAACAATCTCATAGAATCATGAGATACACATGCTGCATGGAGTCTTGAGGGTGAGTAAAATAAAATTAAAGATAAGTTATCCTGCTGCAAGTTGAACTTCGCTGAGTCAGGAAAAATGGCTAAGTATTAATGGCAACGTTCTGTAACTCAGTACTATCCTGAGTTACATGTTACTGTAACTAACCTTTAACCCCCAAGGCTCGTTTAAATCGGACTTAAGCTTTTCGAAGGAGACACGAAAACGAAAACCTAACCAAAAACTACCAAAAGGGAATGGAACAGGACCCCAGTTAGGACCTTGACCTGGGTCCATTGACCTTGTTCATCAGCCACATATGAAGGAACCTATTGCACCTTCATCCCCAAGTCTGGTTTAAATCGGACTTAAGCTTTTCGAAGGGGACACGAAAAACAAAAACTAAACCAAAACCTAACACAAAACTGGAACTGGAACATGACTTCATATGACCTTTGACCTTGGTCCTATGACCTTTGACATCATCCACATATAAAAACCCCTATTGCACCTTCACCCCAAGTCTGGTTTAAATCGTGACCTTAAAACTTTGCGAAGGAGAAGCCGGAAAATAAAACGAAAAACCTAACAAACTGGAACAAACATACATATCACATACATACGGACATGCGCACCCTCGCAATATCCCCCTTGCTTCAAGCCAGGGGATAAGATAATGAATGTTTATCTCTGAGGAATTTTTGTCTAAAATGACTCATTAACAAACCTGTGATGGTAGACGCGCAAATTCTCTATGTCGCAGAAGAAGAGATTTTGTATTAGAATAATTAAATTGGGAGCTCGATAATAATTCAACTGCTGCTGAAACGTTTCTTTCCAATATGAAAGATCTGCTGTGACACTCACGCCATGTACGTGTGTAAGCTCATCCAATAGTTCTTCTGCCGTTCGGAAAGTCAGTTTGAGATCATTTCATAGATGACACCAATTTCATCATGGACGGACATAAAAATTTCATTATCCCGCTCCGCCATTAAATTACACTCAGGGATCCCAATTCTACTTACACATCCGCTATCTTTCAATCCTAATACCCCATTGTTTTAGCATTAACCCGCTCGCAGGTATATTTCTAGACAATACCGACACAACTGTGGCAAAAATCGTACTTTTGAATTGGTGGCAACCTTCCCCCCTTTTTTTTTTTTTTTCCCAAAAATTGTGCCTTTATTGGGCTTTAATAGCTAGTCGGGCTCTCCTCACTCTATTCTGTCCTGTCCTGTTCTGTCTACTGTTATTCTCAATATCACAGGTAGACAGCCTTCAATTTGTGGTGGTTGACAGCTGGGGCTGGTGCCATAACAAGTTTCTTTCTGAGGTGCTACAATGTGAAGCTGGGTAATCATGAAAAATGCTTTTTCAACAGTTATTTTAAAAAGCTCATCTGGGTCAAGAAGCAGGTACAATATGTTTGCGAAAGCGGGTGACTGCCAGTTATTATATAGTTCCTGCCTGTTGTTGGGGTAAAATTTTTATGCTAAATATACATCCTAACCAGAAATGTGTTTCTTGATTGTTGGAAGAGACTGAAATACCAACACAAAGTTAACTCCAAATTTGTTTCGCGCTGGCCTCTTTACGCGTGTTTTTTTGCGGCCGAAATCTTTTGTAATTGTCTACTTTTAAATGCTGCTTCTTTCAACCAAAAAATTAAATCGGCCAAGCCGTTAATGAGTTATTAGTGAGGGTCCCATGGAACCCCCCTTTGGCACTAACGCAAGATCTCCTAAGAATATTAAAAAAAATTCAAGAACCAAAGCAAGTTTTTGTTTTGCTGATATAGTGTTTCACACATACATATAAGTACAATTAATAGTAACGATTACCCTTTATGTGCTGAAACCAACATTCCATTTGTGGACGTTGCTAAACCATTACTGTACAAAGTCTCTTGGAAAATGACGGTATTTTGCACAACCCGTATAAAAATACAGATCCTAAACTAAACTTCAAGTTTTTTGCTAAATATATGTAAAAAAGTTTATGTAAGCGCAAGGCTCATTTGAAATTTTCTTCCCCCTTCTTTTTTTCCCATTTTTCGTGTGTTTTGAAAACAAGTTTTGCCCCTAATTTGTATCCCAAATAACCAAATGTTATTTTTTATTGGCGGTTTGGGGTTGTCTTATGACCCTTCACAATGTGGTATAAATTTTGTGCAAAAATTTCCATGGGAAAGTGGTTTCCCTTAGGGGGATGGAACCCCCCCCTTGGGCACCAATGGGCGTGAAAACCCTTGGTCACTTAAGTGTTAACTCTACCAGTTTGGTTTGAAACTTGACTGATTGAATGTTTTTATTTATGTTTGTAACTAATTCCTATGAATTTTCAAAAAAAAAATTGGAACTTTTTTTTGTCAAACTTATGCTACGACATTTTGCTTATGATTCACCTTACCTTACAATCACTCCTCTCGGGTTGTACCATTTACTTGTCCTTGCGTGCATGGGCATTGATTTTTCGCTCCCCATAGATTCTGCTAGAATCCTACATACTACGTGGATCAAAAAAAATTGTGCAGGGATTCAGATCAGCTTGACCTTAATGTCATCCCTTATCAATAGATTTGAGAATAAAAGATAGGATTTGTTGTTTCCATATCTAATATCGTGTCATCTTGGATGGGCAGTCCAATATTTGAGAAGTGGATGCCGGCGCAGCCTTTATCCACTACGATAAAAAATTTCGGACTGCCCATCCAATAAGCCACGATCTTAGATAGGCAAAACAACAACTCCTATCTTTTATTCTCATTCTTATTAGTTTTTGTTGTAATTAATCACCGAAATATTTTTAATTTCAATTATTAGTTAAAAGGAGGGCAAAATATTCCCCCCGCATCTCAAATGACCAAACCGTACTAGCTGCATGCACGGAGTAACCTTATACACGCGCCCGTAAAGACTTGCGCGACGACGCACTATCAAATATCGTCCTCATAAAGATAGGCAACAACAATGATATTGCGTGTTTCTTACTAACCCCGCCCACTGAATAAGGAAAATTGTTGTTTTTTATAAAACCATCTAATATCACCCAAATGTTGAAAAATGAAATAAATCTGATTAGGTAATAAGACAGATATGACCAAATTTGTAAGTCTGCACCCCTGGTTTTTTTCGACATTCCTATGGGATGTACACACCATTAAACTTGTTTTAGTGAGAAATGTACATATCAATATCAGATGCCGTTGTCCAACTTAATGCCTACATTTTCTTGATTATTCAACTACAGATCTAATCAATGAATTTATTTATACATGTGCCAACTGCTATGACAAATCCAAACAATTCACCTGTTGCAGTAGCAAGAAACAAGATCTTCCCATTTTTTAGATATTGCAAAGAGTTTAGTCCCTTTAATTGGCATAACCTTGTATCTATCCTGGATTACAGTAGTAGTGATGAAACCCTTTCAGTTACACATCAGTATTAATTGGTGAGATTGATTTTGGTGAACATAAATTATTTTGGAGCTCAATGAAGTAGGATTATGGCTATTTCATAGATCCATAAACAAAATCATGGGTCATTATTACTACTTCATAATGCTTGCCCCGTACATTGACGTATTCTTGCTTAACTGTGTAAATCCATTGGAATGGAGGAAAAGGGGTGTGCTTACAAAATTGGTCATATCGGCCTTATTTGTATCGTTTTTTCTTTAATTTTTTCAAACATTTGGAAGTTATTAGATTTGCTTTATGAAATACTTAATCAGACAGAAATACATTGGCGCTCGTTTCTCCACGTAAACACAGTCCTCTGTGGTCCATTGGTAAATCTCCACCTAGACGGGCTGGAAAATGCAACTTTTCCTTGGAATACAATCAAAATTTCTCTCTAAGATTTGCAAAATTTTCCCCTCCAAGATTGCAAAATTCCCTTCATTCTTAGATATTTCTTTATTTAAAGAACAAAAATTTCCCTCCAAATATCCACATTTCCTGGGATGTCAATTCCCAATTCACCACTTTTTCCGGCATGCGCCTAATAAGCGCGAGGACCGAGTTCGAGACATATATTTTTCTTCTTTATTTAATTCAATGCTCACCATTTGTTTCTCCGAACGAGTCTTTATATAGAATTTTTATTGATAATAATTTTCTCCATATTTTCATGATGTTTAAAATGTACCATTTAAAGGGGGATGGTCTGATTTAAGTATATAAAGTTTTCATCTTGAAAGAATGGCCTTCAACCCAAAATCTTATCTGTAAAGTTTTGCATCGTTATTTCAATCTGTTTTGATGTGAGAGCTAAAAATGTGATTTTGTAAGCCCCATAGAGTACTGGGTGAAATTAATACTGGTCAACTGAAATGGGGCACATTTTTGCTCATACCTCCCAAACCAAACATCCTTTAGCCCCATGATTTCACAGGGCAAATGAGAAAAATAGTAGCTCTCATCAGGGTACCAAAATTTTGACAACTTCCAGTAAAACTGGGTTTCCGGGAATGAGGCTATCAGCCCATGGCCTGTTAACCAGGGGGGGTAGGACATGCCAACCTAACAGCAACAGCAAATTCAAAACGGCATCATCTTCCGGGTGCTAGTCTGTTTCAAAGACTCAACGGTAGGAGGGCGCTCTTACGCATATCGAACGGTTACACACAGACTTGACTAAAGGCTAGGCCTGTTCACGAATATTTAAATCTAAATGACCGTTATTGGAAATTACACTATTTTGCAGCGGGGTTAATCCACTAACCCCGACGGACTTTGAAGTCAATAATTTTTTCTTAATTTATCATGATATTACTAAGATCTTTTGAACAAAGGTTTAAGAGATGATTTTTTTAATGTCACTGGGACCGAGACTGCTATAGTAAATGCACGTAGCAGTTCCCCAAATTACCGTTTGGAAATCCCCAATGCCCAAATCGAGCATATCGTGTCCCACCCCCCCTGCTGTTAACAGAATAATAATAGTGCACATCAGCTGTAAAAATCCACATGCTCGCCGATGCATTTGAACCAGCGACAGCTGTGTCCTAGACAGATATTTATACCCACTAGACCGCAGGGGCTGAGTAGTGGAAAGAAAAGAGTATAAGTCTTAGGTCCAAAGTGTTCATCATAACATTCCTAGCATATTATACAATGCCCTTTCTAAACAAAGAAGACGACCAATTCATCCTTATTGACCCACTACTATGTGGTTTCTAGATCAAACCAATATGCATGATTTGGATTTAATAGGTACTCATTTTGATTCAATCTGCAGACACGATTTACGATCAACCAATACAAAACAGCTATCCTTCATTTTAAAATAAGCTAATACACTTTTTATGCCTAGTATGGCAACCATATTGTCATATTTTTCCTGCGCTGTCTTTTGGGGAAAATTTCATGCTAAATATTACATCCAATTAAAGCCAGTTTTTACCAATTTGTTGAAACTTTGACTGATTGAATGTTAATTTCTTTTGAAACTTGAACCATAAAGTTGAATATTTTTTCTCCAAATTTTATCAAACATTATGCTTAATGATTATTCATGCCATGTGACCTTTGTGTGCAGTCATGCATAAATACTTTCAACTCTGGAATTTTAATCATCTAGGCACCTCCTACTCAGAGACCGACTGATAACGAACCTCAAAGCGCAACCCGCTGGAAGTAATTTTTAACGCCTTACTCTGCTTTCACTAGTAGCATTAAGGTGCAACGAGAGATTTTGAGGAACCCAATATTGTGTCCTAATAGTAATTTCATATAGATTAGAGAACTCAAAGAATATTTCTTACCTTGTTATTGGTTCAGAATGTCTTAAAAGAGAGAAAACAGGGGATTTTGATTTGCTTAACTTTCAATATAAACTCGGCTGGAGATTTCATATTTTGCTCCTATAATACGAATTAGAAAGCTCACAATTTTTATGTACCAAAAAACATGTCTCACTTAAATCCTTTCAGATGAGAGAGCTTTTTGATGGAAAGCTTTACTCAGGGCAAAAATCAGTATCTTTGAATTTTTTAAGGGACACATGAAATGTGAAATCTCTCCTTGCACCTTTATCACACTTGAATTGTTCGACATTATCTATATTCATCATGCACTAACAAGAATACACGGCCTATTTGGCAACTTGAAGAAAATACCTCCCGTGGAAAAAAATCTCCCACTACACTCTGTCCTATGTCGAAGTGGGTCATGACCCCAGTCTTTTGCCACTTATATTCTACCCATTTTGTGGAGGAGATTAACACCAATCTGTGCCAAAATAACTGTAGCACCTATAGTATATTACTCTAGGGTTGCCTCCCCCATGACCTTGGTCTTCCTAGTGTTATCTCAATGTTTCCTTTATCAAAGGTCATGTCTCTTATAGTGAACACAACTTTAGTAATGGTTGGGAATATTCCATTTGAAAATGGTATATTTCTTTGCCTCATAATTATGATTATTGATGCTCTGTGGTGCCATACAAAGTGGTGATTAGCCCTACCACACACCGCCCACACTACATACGCGACAAAATTGGGCATTAGCATGCAACTTGTCAATCAAAGACTATCTCCGTTTATGAGTTTTGAGAGTCTTTTCAACTATTGGGTCCAGTCACTTCTATTTTTGCATATACTAATAATTTGGAGTGGTTTTTTTTTTGGTTGATCAGAAAATATCGCCCATCGCAGAAAATATCGGCTCCGTCTTCACTCGCCCGATATTTCGATCTATGCTTGGTGGCGATATTTTCTGTTATCACCGCAGCCATCAATATATATTAGATTATTTATATCAGGCTTACGAGTGGTGCAAAAAGAAATCTTTTATATAAAGAAAATCTTTATATGTACATTTGATATGTCCCCGGATTCATACAATATTCTTTTATGTATCGCATCCGGGCATATTTAGCGAGAACAACATTATTGAAACACTGTAATCTGTTTTGACAAGACTCGTCAGTTGGACTACAAAACACTGACGATGAAGGGTTTGGTTTTAGTCAGCCTGATATTTTTAATTAATAATAATAATATTGAATTTTTTTTTTTGTATCGATTTTTTACAAGATATACCCTCGATAGACAAATATTTTTCTAGCTGTGCAATATCTTCATCAAGACAACGCTTCTCGGGGCTAAAAGGAAGCGAAGTCAGGATTTTTATGTGTTTAGAATCAGGAGTTTTTGTGTGATCACATGACCCTATTGAGGAAACCTGTTGCATATGGTGGGATTGACTCCAAACACCTTCTGAATAGACCTGTTCCACATCCTTGGAATTCCCTTGTCAAAATGCAAATAAAGAATGAGTCCTACCAGTACAGAAGTGCCTTTGGGTAAGCTCAGACTACTTTGTTAGTCCTTAGAGTGTGGGGGTCTCCCCAAAAAGTCCTATTAGGTCCATCTTAGTCCCATCCCTAAAAACAATAACATTTCTCAACCAACTCTGAAAATTTCATCAATAATTTACTACCCAGGCCAATATTTTGATGTCTAAGTAAATTTTTCACACAACAAATAAAGCTTTGTGGTCATGATTAATTAACTTGTGTCATGGATCTATCTGGTTCAGTGATTTCCTTCATCCTCTAGTTCAATAATGTATTTGATGTGGGAATGGTAGCAGGGATATCATATTCCTTGGTAAAATTGCAATAAAATTAACGGGCCATGGCCCTATCGCTCATAGCCTTGTCCCCAGACACCCCAATTTTTACCGGAAAGTGGTTGGTCGAAATTTTTGGATCAGAAGCAAGCTGCTATTTGTTCTCATTTACTTACCCCTGTGAAATCTTAGGGCTAAAGGATTTTGGTTTGTGGAAGTTAAAGCGAAAATATGCTCCATTTTGGTCGACCATATTAATTTACACAGTTACTCTATGGGGCTTACAAACTCCCATTTTTATCTCTCAATAAACAAAAAAATCGATTGAGATCGTCGCAAAACTGACAAATGGGGTTTTGGGGTAAGACAGTCTATCAAGATGAAAATTCATATACTTAAATCGGGCCATCCCCCTTTAAACTGCACACAAAAATCACACGAACCTAAAGCTTTGATTTTTTTTTTAGTGTAAATACAGAAATATTCAACTTCTAATAAGTTTTACTTTTTTAGGTATTGGATTTGATTGCAAGTAAGTATGTGCTTGTATGTGGCCTAATATAATTTCTCTTGCAAGACATCCACTTTAATTTGATTGTATCATTTAGTCTAATACTCAGCATAGTCTATAGTCTATTGGGAAAACATTGGGAACATTTCAAATGAGTAATACTCTGATGTAGAGTGAAAATATTCAAGTTGAAGATGGTTATTGCCCTGAATAAGGACTACTAATAAAAGTACTTTTAATATTGAACACTGTAAGAACTGTATTAAAGCAATATTAGCACATTTTTTTGAAGAGCGCCCCCAATTTTCCAAATATTTTGAGATTTTTACACGGTTGCATTGGTAACAGGAGAGTAAACTATACCTGTGAATGGTTAAGCTTGAAAATGTCTTTGTGTTGCAAATGAAGGAGTTTTGTAACTGGAATAATTAATATCGGAGATCTCCAATAATAATTCAACGGCTGTTAGAAACGGCCTTCCAATATGAAATAGCCGGGAAATTTAATTAAAAGCCATTTATGTGTCTATAGGTGGCATTAGTTCATCATGGACGGACATAAACTTAGCATTTCCAGCTGTGCCAGTAAGTACAATCTGGGATCCCAATTTTAATTACAAAATCACTTATTTTATGATAAATACGCATTTTTTAGCATTCTCATTCGTAGATATAGTTTCCTAGACAATTACTAAAATAACTGTGCAAAAATATCAAATTTTGAAAATTGGGGGCACTCTTCAAAAAATGTGCTGTTATTGCCAGGGGAGGACGGCCAAGAAATCCCAATTTCAGACGTCGCCATTGGTTTAACACATAAAAGCGAAATCTTGACAAAAAATTCTGAATTGTTTATACGTTGTCAAGGAATATTTTCTTATTCCAAAACCGTAGGAGATGAAGAATCAACTCCACTGGAAGGGTTATTTCTGATTTTTTTTTGTATTAATAACGAACGAGGACGAGGTCGTATGTGGGTCATGGGAACACACATGATCGACCCACATCAAAGCACCCAAATTGGTTTGTGGTTTGCACTCCGTATTTCTGTAACTTCTTTTGACATTTTTGGTGAGTTGCTATAATGAATGAGGCTTGGCTGCCCGCCTGGTTATTGCTTTAAACTCCCATTCCATTATATACCAAGCAGATAAACAGCCCAACTTGACAGTTTCATAATTTTGGACTCAATTATCATTACTAATGACCCCTCACATCGGTAGCAAAATCTGCACTAGAACAGGCGGTGGCCGCCAAGCCTCATTCATTATAGCAACTGCCTAAAATGTCAAAAGAAATTATAGCAATACGGAGTGCAAACCACAAACCAATTTGGGTGCTTTGATGTGGGTCGGTAATGGGTGTTCCCATGACCCACATACAAACTCGTCCTTGTTCATTATTCATACCAAAAAATTCACAAATAACCCTTCCAGTGGAGTTGATTCTTCAGCTCCAACAGTTTTGGAATAAGAAAATATTCCTTGACAACATATAAAGATTTCGCTTTTACGTGTTAAACCAATGGCGACGTTTGAAATTGGTATTTCTTGGCCGCGCCCTCCCCTGCACTAGAACAAATTTTAGTAGTCCAATATTGAACCGCTGAAATAGTGTGTCGGCATGGTAAAATGTGTAGTTACTAATAGAAAACCACAAAATAACACTTGGGTCAGCTTCTTATTTTTGCCAAATGATAAAATGGTTGAATATTAGATCAAAAAGAGTTTCAACAGAAAAACAAACAATATTGGACAACAAAGTATGTCTATGGTAAGGTCTGAAAAGGCAGTCAGTCTTCAGCAAACATCGTAGTAGAGAATTAACATGGTAACCACTCGGAAGCCTGATATAAATAATAATTATATAATATTGGATGGCTGAGGTTGATAACAGAAAATATCGCCCGAGCCTAGATCAAATATTTTCACAAGCTGAATTTTTCATGAATGGAAACAAGAAGGACAATTTGGTGTTGTGCTAAATTTTCAATTGACCATATGCATCGCTGTGCTTACTTTCAATGTACATTTAAAACATTTTTGCGAGGTTATTTTCGCGGTTTAATTTTTATTTGCAAAAATTAAACCCTCACAAAAATTGCCCCGTTTACAGTATCTACTATGGTAAGTGCGTATGTTTTATCAGCCTACTCACAAATCAGTGGTGTGTGGGGGGGGGGGAGGAATATTTTGTACAGGAGTATAATTGAAACCTATCTCCCAGGTAATTAGTTCCAGACTGTTAATTTTCACTACATGGATCAAAATACAGTCCCATATGGTATATAAATATCCTACTACAAGGTTATTGCATTTATTTGAATTTAGAAGCTTCTATATTGAAATATGAATGAAAATTGATTCACTTTCTGTATGCTTTTTGCAATGTATGGTTAAAGGTCCATGGCCCGATCGCTAATAGCCTCGTCCCCAGAAGCCCCAGATTTTACCGGAAGTGGTCAACATTTTGGTATCAGAAGAAAGCTACTATTTTTCTCATTTACCCTGTGAAATCTTAGAGCCAAAGGATGTTTAGTTTGGAAGTTATGAGCGAAAATGTGCTCCATTTTGGTCGACCAATATTAATTTTACACAGTACTCTATGGGGCTTACAAAATCATGTTTTTAGCTCTCGCATCAAAACGGATTGAAATATCGGCGCGAAACTTTACAGATGGGATTTTGGAGTAAAGGACAATCTATTAAGATGAAAACTTCATATCATTAAATCGGGCAATCCCCCTTTAATAATCACAGCTTGAAAAATGTTTATTTCCCATGAAGGAGATTCTGATTATGTAAAATTTCCCATGAGGTCAGGGAGGTTTAGGTTATTTTCATTATCAAAAGTTTCAATCAGCTCAAATTTCCTGCAAGGCATGTGCATTTCCCGGGAAGGGTCGAGCTTCCCAAATTCCCCACTTTTTCAAGCCATGGTTAATAATTATAGGAAAAGTCCACCATCCCATAATATATGCTTTCTTTTTAGGTATTATTATTATTATTATATATATATTATCCACTATTGGAGTAACTTCATACATGCAAGAGTTAATTGCTCATAACGTACAGACATAGTAGCTCATAGTATTGCATGTACACTCTATAAAAAAACACACTATCCATATAAAGGGCTCTGTCGCAACTTATAGCTGTTAAAATTACGGTTGTATCGGGTGTTGTATTTTACTAAAAAATTCAGCGGTCCCCGGACCACAAGTGTCGTCTGCCGTCGCAGTTTGTGAATGGGGCCAAAGGTCACATGAGGTCACCAACATGTCACCCCACCCCACCCTTCCACCAAGCTACATCATCGAGCCCTTAAGCCACTCATACGGCATGCAATATATTAAGGGTTAACATTTCGAAAAAAAAACACACGCACGCACACACACACACGCACGCACGCATGCACACATATACACACACCCACCCAGAGTAATCCCTATGTGCCTTCTGCAATTCTTGCAGACGACACAACAAAACAGTGACTTCCGACACTTCCATCTATATAAACAGTCAATAGGATCACGCTTATTGGATAACAGGATTTCAATACTGCAATTGTTGTACCTAATGACCTATTTACAAAACGTACTTCATTAAATATTAGGATCTTCCCGAGTCCGGCATTTGTGTTTCCAGCGAATTTTGCTAATCTCCTGACCAAAACTGCTTTTCCTGATGTTGTCCTGATAAACCAGCATCCCAGCGCCAGACTTGCGCCCGACATGCTCCAGGCTTGTGCTGGATAGGGTCAGGAAATTAAAACACAATCAAAATTATTTTTGATTGGTAATCATGTACAAGAATTTTTGCTTTCGCTAATTATAAGCAAGGATAATCCTGCAAAAAGCACAGCCTTCGTCTACTATATAAATCAGCCGTTTTGGGATCAGCAACGTTACCACAGCAGACGCAGTGCGTGATGTAAGCGTAGTGTACGCTTGTGGAAAGAGATGCTGATGTAAAACGTAATTTCTTTCATGTGCAAAACAAATATTTTTGCCTATTAACAAAGTGTAATGTTATTTAAATAAGTTTTGAATGGTGTTAATATTTCCATGCAACAAGAAGTTATTTTACCTACCAATGCTGTGTATACTGTGCAGACTACACCAGTGATGATTATCATGGCCCACAAGGGGAAACTGGTTACTGTTAAAAATCAATACAAAGAAAAGAATCAAATAATTAAGAGCACAAACTCAAAACACTGATGAATTTCTATAAGGGATACAGGGAGATTAACTCTATAGTATACTCACTGATGAACTCCATCCATAACTCACCACAAAGGGCCCGATTTCATGATTACCCGCCTCTCTTACCAAGCTTTTTAAAATACTACTTTGACCATTTGTAAGCAAACAAAGGGTCCACTGGGGAACCCCTGTGGGGCCCAGGTGCCCAAAAAGTTGATACTCAGCAAACCCTCCTCCAGACACTCTTCAACCTGTTTTTTTTTCACCAAGTTACATCATTGAACTCCAGATATTGGCAGTTGCATTTTGAAAATTTTCAAGCAATGCCCCTTTAATTGGTCTACATGCCTACATCATGATCTTTCATTACAAGGAATTTTGCATATCCAATGTACTGTTTTAGTGATACAGCACCGAACAACATATTTAATCAGCTCATTTGCATCAAAGACTGCCCCTTTAATTGGCCCACATGCCCATTGACCCCAATTCTGATTCACAAAAATGACAGAGTAGTCTTTCATGTAGGGAAGGAATTTTGCATATCCAATGTACGGTTTTTAACAACACAGTAATTATGCATAATTAAATAGCTCATTTGCATACCTAAGCCGCATATATCATGCACTTTCAAACAGGCCCGTAGCCAGGAATTTATGCGGGGGGGTGCGGATTTGCCAGAAGCGGACCTTTTGCGTACCAAAAAAAAATTTTCGGCTCGCTGCGCTCGCCGGTTGACCCAAAATTTTTCACCGTCATCTCCAAATTCTGAGGAGCGGGGGGGGGAGGGAAGAAAAACAATTCGTCGCAGCGTTGAGAAAACAACAGTATAGTAACAACGACAATCGTAATGCGATGGTTAACAGCTGCTTAGTCATTCATATACCATGCACCACAACCCTTAAGTTAAGACAAACTTTTAATTGACAACACGGACCTTTAACATGGCAAAGCGGACATTCAACATCATAAAGCGGACCTTTGTCATTTTTGGGGGGGTGCGTCGCACCCCCCGCACCCCCCCTGGCTACGGCACTGCTTTCAAATTACAAAAAGATGCATGCCATGATGGACTTTCATGTAGTGAAGGAATTTTGCATATCCGATGTACCGTTTCAAAGATACAGCAGATAGGGTTAACATTTTTATCAAAGACATTCCAGGATTAATATTTTTCTCACAGACATATGTACGGACATACATATACGAGTGAGGCCCTTTTATATAGTCCTCATTCCGAACTTAGTTCAGTGGGGACAAAAAGGGAGGATGTTTTATCTCAAAGTTTGCATGTGCTTTTGTTTTGCATAGGCCATCAAACCTTGTTAATTTCCTTAAAATAAGACCCCTCCCTATAGATCTTCTTCTTATCGTGTCCAAACACTGTGGTTCTCAAATATGATCCAGCCAGAGATGGGTACAACGTCTGGCTGCTTCACTGAATTCCGCAAGGTCCTTGTTTGTGCATTGTTGCTCCAGCAATGGACAGACCAAGAGATGTTCCAATGTCTGTGGTGCTGTTCCACAACCACAGGTACTGATCTGCTTCCAGATAGCCCCACTTCTGCAAGGAAACCTTAGATCGGCCAGTTCTGGTTCTCAATCTGTTGAGGAATCGCCATTCAGCCCATGAGGAGTTAGTTCCAGGTGGGAGATGCTCACCAGGTTCAATACCGATAGATGTTACTTGGTTGATGGCAAGTCTTTCTTTCCACAAGGCGACTCTCTTGACCTCCTTAGAGACTGTTCAAGCAGAGACTGCTCATCCCTATAGATGAGGTGACGTGTGACGTCAACGCCAGGCAAAGGACAAAGCACTGCCCGGCAGTATGCGTGAGCACCTGCAGGGCTTGTGCTTTTAAAATTTGCACTCAATCAGGCGTGATAAGGCTATTGAATGCTGTAACTGTATGGGCATATTTTTCGCACCTCTAACATGTCAGTAGACCAGGTGCTAACTTGTGTTTGTAAACATTGATGTCAACTCATCTATATTATTTTAATGATTGTCGAATGGTTTGTCAACTACTACACGAAAATCTATGAAAAAAAACATCGAAAATATTTCTTTTGTTCTACAGCTTTTCACCTTGTTATTTGCATTTCATTTCACTGAAGGATACATGGCAAGGTCAAAGTGCATCTAGATTAGGGCACTTTTTCACTCATAACTTTCAAACCAAACATCTTTTAAAGGCTGACTCAGAGATTTTGAAATATCTTTTTTGTGTGTATTAATTATAAATAGACAACTAGAACTAAAGACTAACCTAAAATACTTAATTCCAAAGTTTGAGATAAAACATGATGTTTTGATGTAGTAAACATATTGTGTAGTATAACAGTATAGCAGGGGTTCTCAATTGGCGGCTCACGGGCCAAATCCGGCCCGCCAATCATTGATTTTTGGCCCTCGACTTGCTCTAAAATATAAAGGGAAACATAAGAATTTCAAGTGTAATTGGCCCTCAAGTAGGGAACTTTCAAATATGTTAGGCATTCTCTGGCCCTTCGGCTGATATAATTGAGAATAGGATACTGTGTATAACAAAAATTCCAGAACCGGAATTTTATTACAAAGTTGTGATTTTGTATATGAAGGACTTCGCTTTGAGCGTAAATATTTTACAGTGATTTGTATGTCGACACGCATTATGTACATGCAAAAAACATGAGTTGTTAGAAAATTGATCACTTCCAGTAAAACCAGAAGTCCTGAGAACAAGGCTATTGGCAATTGGGTCATAAACCTCTAAATTTACCAATTCACCAAATTTTACCATAAATTAACATTAATTTTGTGATTGACTACCCATATCATAAAATTCACAGGTATATTTATAATACAGTTTTACAGTAAGGGCACTTTACACTTGCATCAATTCCAAATGCCAGTTAGGCATAAAAAATTGTTTGTTTGGCGTAACCGACTGACCCTAAAAAAACCTGCCGACTCGAAAGTTTTTATGCAAATTAGCACAAAATAAAAAAAATATTCTGCCGACCAACCCATTATTTTCATTCACAATTAAAAAAATATATTTGTGACCTTCTCCCACAAAACCCGGACAAAGTCGCCAGATGACTTAAGGAGAAATACCTCAATGAACTTGGATAAAATCAATAGAAAACAAAAGAAATCCTAGGCAAATATTGATTTTTTGATGGACAAAAGAAAATGCAATATGTATATGTGATACATCATTTTAAAACTTGTTATATCAGCATTCAAAACCCGTACTTTTCTTAAAATGAAAAATTTTCGACTTTATCCGGGTTTCGTGGGAGCAGGTCACATTTTGTTTACTAACACAAAGACAAAAAATAACAAAACAAGACAACAAAGCAACTACAACAAGTAAAATAAAAGATCTTTGCTATGTCATTGAAAAAAGCTTTAAATAGTAGCATCTTGTATTCATTTTAGAGTAAAACATTGAGAAGATCTAAAAAAAAATATAAAAATATCTAACCGATACTGATATTTTTTCTCCATTACGCCAAACAAAAATATTTTTTATGCCTTACCAAGTGCTTGAGACTACAGCCTTTGATAATGTAACAATGAAAAGACCAACTGTGCGTGGATAATTGCACTTCTAAGTAATATCTTTTCCAGTCACAAGAATTTAATCACTCAGAATGTCTAAATTAGGTAAGCTGTTCAATATCATTCATTCTGGGTCAATTAGAATACCACTGGAGATGATATTACTGTAATCAAGAACAGAAACAAAATTCCAGCTGGTGAAGAAAAATTGACAACATCCAGGGCATCTCGTTATTAAGAAAACTATAACTAAATTGAAGAAAAAAATAAAGTGTATTTTCATGAAGTTTACATTGCCCTTACTGTAAAACTGTGTTATAAATATACCTGTGAATTTTAGGATATGGGCAATCAATCAGAAAATTAATGTTAATTATGGTAAAAATTGTGGTGAACTGGTAAATTTAAAAGGCATTATCAGTGATGCTAATCTGAAAATTAAAAAAAAAAATCATCAAAATTCGATTTTACAGGCGGGGGCTTATATTTTTATTTCCTATGTCCCTATACCACGATGTGATATAGTGCCCTCACTGCGAAGTCACTTGGGCATCGCCTTTATGCATTTATTTTGTGTGTTTTGTTTTTTCTTTATTTTTCGGGATTAAAATCTTCCATAACTTTTCCTGGGGAACAGGATTGGGCCCATACAGACTAAGGAGCCGTATGAATGCATTTCGGTCAAACAAATGTTCTACTAGTCTGGCGGCCTTCTGGCGGCATGGTGTTGTGTTACCGTCGGGTATTTGTCTTTGTGGTTAAAGAAAGTGTTCAGTTGAAAGGATAATCTTGCACGATCAAAATCAGTTAGTAGGTGACACTATCCCATTTGGATGACCCATATACTTAATGACACATTTGATTGCACAGAACTATCCTATTTGCGCAAAACGACGCCCTCGTCGCCCTTCGGCCGGAAGGCTTGCCTTATACCATGCGCCTCTGGCGATACTGGTTGAGGTGTCTTGACAAAGACTAGTCTGCAACACGTACAGGTACCCTAATATATCCTGCAAATGATAGGGACAGTGCCAGAAGCAACCTGACAAAATTGGACATAATAGTCATTGCTGTCCGTACGAAATTACTACACACACGTTAATCTGAATGGAGAGTAATATCTTTGAACACTGATGCCGGTTTTCTTTCCTTTTCTGCCAATTCTTCACTTGGAAAAAGTAACTTATGAGAATTCTACAGACTTATCCTTCACATTTACTCGGAAGTAGAATCGAATTTGATATCAGATGAAAGGCCGTATTTTTCTCATTGTCGTCCTGAAATTTGAGCCCTCAAATCCATTCCATTCCCAAGATATAAACAAAAAACTGCCAAATGCAATATTAGCACAGTATTGAATAGGGCTTTGCAGTATGCATTATTGGTTCTACCATCAAAACCGCAAGTTTGTTTCCCACGATACTTGATGGGGTGTATGTGCCAGGCTCTCATATCAAGTAGAGAACATAATGGACATAAATCGAACAAGCACCTTTGAGCCATTCCTGCAAATTTCAAATATTTTGACTCTTTCGGATGAATCACTGATAGTGTCTTTAAAGGGTTAAGGCCCAATTGCTCATCCATCCGCACCACCCTCTCTGACCCTGACTGACTCAAATTACGATACTCCTAAAGTAAAAATAGCAGAAGATTTTATGTTAGTTACCATTTTAAAACTTCCCTTTAAAATGAAATAAATCAGCTGAATACCTTATTACTTGGTTCTGACACAAATAAAAAATGTTAAAGGTGCAACGAGAGATTTCACATATCAGGTGTCCCTAAAAAAATCAAAAGTACTGATTTTTGCCCTGATGTAAAGCTTTCCATCAAATATATCCAATCTGAAAGGATTAAGCTAAGAAATATTTCTTTGGCACAAAAATTGTGAAATTTCTAATTTCGGATAGGAGCAAATACGAAATTCAGCCTATGTTTTATATTGAAATATAAGCAAATGAAAATCACATTTTTTCTCTATTTCAAGACATTTTTGTAGCCAAATACAGGGTAAGATATCTATTGAGGGTGTAATCTATATGAAATTACTATTATGATGCAATATTTGTGTGCCTCAAATCTCTTGTTGCACCTTTAAAAAATATTTGTGAAAATGTAATGCCACCTTCATTGTCTATGCCTCAACTCATGGCGTATAACCTTAGTCAGTAAAAAAAACCAAAAAAAACCTAACCTTGGTTAGAAAAGCTAATCAAACTGGAACACACACACACATACGGACATGTGCGCCCTCACAATATCCCTCTCTGCTTTTCAAGTCAGGGGGATAAAAAGAGAGGGCTTTTATTAGAGGGGGGGCATTTATTACAGACAGTAAGTTGCTAAGCAACCAATACTTACCTGCTTCTAGTGCCAAGGCAGGTGCATATAGAACCACAGCCAGATAGAGAGTCGTCTGCAAAATGAACACAGCCGCACCACACATCCTGACAGCTGTGTTAAATCGCATTTGTAGGTACTGCAAGAAAATCAAGATTTCAAGCACCACGTTACTTACTCACTTTCCAACAAGAGCAGACTTTTATTGTGTCATCTGCAAGAATTGCAGAAGGCACATAGGGATTACTCTGGTCGTATGTCTGTGTATCGGCGTGTCTGTGGTCAAAATGTTAACCCTTAATAAATTGCATGCCGTATGAGTTCTGTAAGGGCTACGATGATGTAACTTGGTGGAAAGGAGGGGGCTGGGTGGGGTGACATGTTGGTGACCTCAAGTGACCTTGGTGACCTCAAGTGACCTTGGTGACCTCATGTGACCTTTGGCCCCATTCACAAACCGCGATGGCAGATGACACTCGAGGTCCAGGGACCGCGATGTATTTTTAGAGAACAGGGGCAGATGTAGAGATTTTGTAAAAGAAGCTGAAAATGTTTCTAGGCTCACTTCGTTCACTGGTAGACTATACACTTTCAAGGCATGGCCAAAACATAATCCCAATCCCTTGATACCCTTGTAAATCTTTCCCTGTAGGGAGGGAGGGAAGGGGGGAGAGAGAGAGGGAGGGGTTTTTTTTTTTTTTTTTTTTTTTTTTTTTTTTTTTTTTTTTTTTTTTTTTTTTTTTTTTTTTTTTTTTTTTTTTTTTTTTTTTTTTTTTTTTTTTTTTTTTTTTTTTTTTTTTTTTTTTTTTTTTTTTTTTTTTTTTTTTTTTTTTTTTTTTTTTTTTTTTTTTTTTTTTTTTTTTTTTTTTTTTTTTTTTTTTTTTTTTTTTTTTTTTTTGTTTCCCAACCTGGGGGTCACGACCCCTTTTGGGGTTAAGGAACCTTAAGAAGGGGGTCACAAAGATAATTGAAATGAAAATGAAAGTACTTGTCTAAAAGGCAGTCCTGAACAGAATTGGCAAATAAAATTATTTAACTATGTCAAGCAAGCCAAACTGATTTTGAAGTGTTTGATTAATCAATTGAATTTGTATTTGATTAAAATTTTTGTGCGCAGGTCATCATACTTACGGGACTGTTCAAAGACCAAAAATTTAACTTGATTATATGAAATCAGTGATATTTTTGTATGCTTTGTGTGCACTAAACTTTAGGAATGGGGAGCACCATGCCCTCGGAATGATACAATCAAAGTTGCTTCGTCACTGGAGTAGATTGGTACAATAGATTCTATTTCTTAATTTTAAGGATTTTTAAAGGGACATAATGGCATGAAAAAAATTTGACATAATGAAAAGGACCCTTACTGAAATCACTTCCACGAGTTTGAAAACAATTTGGATGTTTACATTCTGTAAAACAGTGCAGGAAGAGTTCTGGTGGGAGGTGGCAGTTTGTGGCAATTTCTGGAACAGAAAAGCAAGGTGTTCACATCCCTGACAGAATTTACAGTGTATCTAGCATGTTTTGTGACACAATTCGAAAGCATTCAGACCAGGATTCAGGCATTGTATTTAAAGACTTGTAGTAAGATATTGATCTGGCAAGTGAAATATGGATTAGCCGGGATTAGCACATATACAATAGCAATGGTCTGTGAGCTGATGACAACATGCTTTTCAAGTTTGGTAAATGCTGGCAGTAATGTTAGCATCCTTGTTCCAGAAATTGCCACAAACTGCCACCTCCCCCCTGGAACTCTTCCTGTTTTTACTGTTTTTACACAATGTAAACATCCAAATTGTTTTCAAACTCGTGGAAGCGATTTCAGTAAGGGTACTTTTCATTATGTCAATTTTTTTTTCATGCCATTATGTCCCTTTAAGGATTGTCCTTGCTCCCCTGTTGGCAGTACATGTATATTCAGAGTTTCAGGGGAAGGGGTGGGTATGGTTAGCAGCACCAGCCCAGGCTTCTTTTTCTGAAGGGCAGGGAGAAATGGCAAGCAAAGTGAAATTGGGAGGGGGGTGTATTTTTTTCACCTCCACATTTTTATTATTTCCAGTTTTAAAGGTCTGTTTCATGATCCCAGCACATCATTTTTATTTATGGTCATATGCACGAGAAAAGATTATTTCTGAAATTTCAGTTAATTCTGACGTTGCATTTCATGTTATGAGCAAATGCTTGTATCTCAGTGCCCCATTGGCCACTGTGTTGTAATTTGTGTCTGTTTATAGATAGAAATTACAAATTTCTTCCAGAGTAGATAAAATTTGCATGTAAATTTAGGCACACATAAGGCTAACGGTTCAGATGATGTAACTGTTTTAAGCAAGGGAGGCGAGGCAGTGGATCACAAAATGCCCCTAAGGCGACGAAAATAACAAAAACCCTGTTTTACGGGCCCGACCGACCCTGATTTTTCAGCTTTGCAGAATTTTTTTTTTATTTTTTCCAAAAATCATGTAAAATCAGCCTGTTTTTAGCCCAAATTTATCAATTTTGGCAAATATTTTTAAGAAAATTTGTAAAAATTTTTCATTTTTTCTCTTGAATTTTCAGATTTTGGGGCTATTTTAGGCCAATTTTGAGCTCCAGAAAAGGAAAAAAAAAGAAAAGAAAAAATTCGCCCGACCGATCGACCCTACTTGAAAGGTCCGCTCGCCCGTAAAACAGGGTTTTCTTTTTTCGTCGCCTAAAAGTATATACTTTTGTTCTAGAGTTAGCCTAGTTAGGTCTGATTTTTTTAAACTCGTCAGTGGGGAAAATTTTGATTTCTGTGTCACTAATGGGCAGTTTTTATTTTATTTTTGTCTTATAATGTGCATTTGTAATCATTGTTAATTCTACACATACCTCATAGGCACTTGTCAGTCCGAGGTCATAATAAACAGGCATGTAAACGTAAGCAGCTATTGGGAATGTTAGAAAGGCACCGAATACATAGAGCCAATAATTGATTCCGTGTAAGTAGACCTCAGCTGGAAGAGCTAGAATACTGATTGCTGATAAGTAGGCGCGAGTAATGACACTGTGTAGGTAGACTGGACATGCTCGTTCGGCATAAGAAATCTGAAAGAAAAAGATGCAAGAGTAAAAAAAACTGTACAAAGGATCACAGAAGGTTCTAACAAAGCAAAACGACATGTCTGTACAGATGAACCTTAGTTGTCAAACTACGCTACAACATTTTATAGTTTTCTGTCTGTTGAAATTAAAAGGATGCACGAGAGATTTTGAAGCACCCCAAATATTGTGTCATAATAGTAATTTCCTAAGATTAGACCACTCAATAGATTTCTTACCTTCTATTGGCTACAGAAAGTCTTAAAACCAGAGGAAAAAAGGTTGATTTGGATTTGCTTAAATTTTCAATAGAAACATAGGTTGAATTTCATATTGCCCTATACGATGAAAATTAGAAATTCACAATGTTGTACCAAAGAAACATTTCTCCGCTTATGGTGTTGTTTTAGATGGAAATCTTTAAATAGGGCAAAAATCAGTACTTTGATTTTTTAGAGACAACTGATATTGGAAATCTCTCCTTGCACCTTTAAAAATTACCAAACTTTGTTCTAAAGTAGATTACATATGGCCATTTTCACATCAGTGGTGTAACTTCAGTGTGACACTTCATGATGTGTATCTCACTTATTCAATATAGGAATTCAAAGATATTTTGTGTGTAACTATCCTATATAGGGGCTTGCTCAGCTAGCCTTAAAACAAACCTCCTTCTTTTTTCTTTTGATTTGGTGGCCATTTATGTGGTCAAAATTGGCACTTTGGGTGTACCCAAATTACATCTATTTTTTCTCAAAGCCAGTACTTTAACCCCTTGCCATGAATTCCCAGTTTTTGTTTTATTATTATTTAGACAAGTGTCCAACCTATAATGCTATTTTGGTTTCCACATTTCTTGCTTATCATTTCCGGAGACAGGTCGTTGCAATTCAGCGTTGCGGAGGTGACATTTTCCGCTTACAAATGCTGCCTATTTATAACAAACTGTTACTAGGTATTTAATAAGAATTTTCTCTGTTTTGGTGTATTGCAACAACTACCAGTATGACTTGCCATTAGTTGCCAAAAGAATTTTGATCCTGCTTCTTTAAGATTTTGTGCGCAATTCAAATTAAATGTTAACTTTTACGTTAACATTTTCGTCACTTCCGCAACATGAATGCTAGTGTTTATTTTTAAAGAGATACATGGCCATGTTTTGACTTCTTTAAATGTGACATGCCTTACAACATTTACTTGAAAATTAATAGTTGTAAAAAATACAACAAACCATATTCAAATTATAATACCACTGTATACCTTCCGTTAGACCTGTCACTCCAGAAAACATTTGTCACTTCGAAACAGTTAGTAAACATCTCAGCTTTATGCTTAATAGACATATTCTTGCTGCTGATCTCTGTTGTAGTGATTAGTAGTGATGCTCATAATGATAGGATGACACTCCCAAGGTGCTGCACAAGTCAAATTTAAATTTCCCGAGACTGAAATTGTTGTGTCGGAGTGACATAATTTGTTAACAATGTAAAATTGCTAATTTTGAACTGTGAGGCCTTACTGTGTTTGACTGGTAATTTTTTACATTGGGAAGAAACATATTCAAATGATAATGATGATTTATAACATACAGATAGGATAAATTTGACTAATACAGTGTTTATGTTATTTGTTACTTTATTTTGTGCCATTTGAATAGACATGCCAGAACAAACATGTCTTTGGGACAGTATGTGCCTGAATTGTTTGTTGTTTAACTAAATTATGATTTTCTTAAATCTCTTAAGATAATAAAATAGGTATACTGACCAAACAACATGTTGTGCATGTTTTAGAGAAATTAACCCATCTAATCATTGTTGTTTTGGAGTGACATTTTTTTGTTACATGCGTAGATCAACATTATTGCAAGGCCTTAGCTTGTGCTGCCATTAATTATTCAAAGTAACAAGTTTTTAAATAACACAAAAATCCTTTTGTATAACAAATTAGGCCTACTCTGCAGGGTCCCATTCCATGCCAAAACAACAAGAGTTCACCATACAACTTGAGTTTTGCCATGACTGTGGGGATCAATTCTAACTGAGAATCAACAGAATCCATATATTCCATTCGTTCTCATAGAATGGGGGGTTCATCAGTTTCACCAACTCTGATCAAAATTCAGGTCATTGCATTTGCAATGAAACTAAAGTATCATTTTAACAGAAGGGTAATCTTAGCAACTAAATCCGCACAGGGCTATTTACCCATGGTGTAAACTGAGAAACAGGAATAACTTTTGACATTTTTCATATAAATTCCCTTGTACTGTGACATAATTTAAATTTCCTTCCTTTTCACGGGCAACACTGGCAAGGGCCACTGCTGCTGTAAAGGATCTTAAAAATACTCAATGATACGCCTGTGCAGTAATTTCACTGACACCCATTATAGAAATGTAAATACCCCTAGACCTTACGTTTGTGATATTCTGTTGCTTTAATAAAAATGTTTTTGACCCTTACTTTTGATATTGACTCCAATTTTGACTATTGAGATTCTACCTTTTATGAAATTAATGCTGTGCCTAATGTATGATACAGGCCAACAAAAAATGGTGACCCATGTGAAAAAGTTACTAAAAATTACCCAACCAACTTCACACGGACGGTGCATTGCATGCATGTAACCAAGACCGTTTTCTTGCATGAGTTTTAATTGTAGCGTAAAAGTATGTATGGGATGATCTTAAAGTACTGTTGTAATTTTTGTTTTTGTTGCGTTCTTCAATATTAAATGGTGTTAATATTACTTTTCCAGTTGCCCACAAAATGAAAACTTTTACATTTTTTAGTGCATTGCTCTCAAGTCATCAGAAATGAACTTTGTACTGCACAGTTCTGTTGACCAGCTAGTGCAAATTGAGCACCAACAATTTTTGGATTTGTAGAATACCCCTCACATGTAATCCTATGTATTTCATTTCTTGGGCCCCACAGCTAGTTGATCATGCTGCTGAAGGGTCTTCAAATGCTCTAAATTATTAATTGCATGTTTTTGCTCATCATACAGGCAAGAAATCTAAATTTTTAGTCCCACCTTAAAGTTAGGTTCCCTTAATTAATGTGGCCTGATAAAAAGAAGTCACTATAACAAATAACCTGAACTCTATGTCACAACGCCCAATGCAGCTGGCTGCTCTTGAAAGAGACTACCTTGATTTTTTCATTAGATGAAGTATACTTTACACTACATACAATGTATATAAACTTTTACATTGTAATTATAAATTCTAAAGGTATTGTATTTTTGCTCCCCCCCCCCCCTCCCCCCCCCCCCCCCACCCCCCCTAAAAAAATACCCCCCCCCCCCCCACTCCCCCCCACTCCCCCCCCCCCCCGCTCCCACCCACCACCCCCCCTTCCCCCCACACCCCCAACCCCCCCCCCCCCCCACCCTACCCCCCCCCCCCGACCCCACCCCCCCCACCCCCCCCGGGCCCCCCGCCCACCCCCCCCCCCCCAAATATAACCCCCCCCCCCACCCCCCCCCCCCCCCCCCCCCCCCCCCCCCGACCCCCCCTCCCCCCCCCCCCACTCCCACCCCCCCCAACCGCCTCGCCCGCACTCCCCACCCCCCACCCCCAACCCACCCCCATCCCCCCCCCCCCCCCGCCCCCCCCCCCCACCCCCCCGCGGCCCCCCCCCCCGGGCCCCCCCCCACACAACCCCCCCCCTTCTTTCCTACCCCCCCCCATCCTGCCCACCCCCCCCCGCCCCCCGCCCCCCCCCCCCCCAAGTCCCACCACCCCCCCCACCCCCCCAGCGGCAGCCCCGCCCCAACCCACCCGCCCCACCCCCACCCCCCGCACCCCCCCCCCCCACCCCCCCCGCCACCCCCCCGCCCCCCCCCCCCCTCGGGTCCCCCACCCACCACCCCCCCCCCCCCACTTTCTCCCAAAGATCTCCGCCCCCCACCGACTACTCCACCCGCCCGCCCCCCGCCCGAAGATCGCCACCCGCCCCACCCCGCCACCCCCCCCCCCACCCCCCACCCTCCCGCCACCCCCGCCCACCCTTTGCCCTAAGACCGCCCCCCCCCCACAACCCCACACATCATCCACCCCCCCCCCCCCCCACCCCCCCCCACCCCCCGTACGACCCCGGCACCCCCCTCTCCCCCCCCGCCCCACACCCCACCCCCCACGCCCCCCCGCCCATCACCCACCGCACCACACACCAACGCCCGCCCCACCCGGCCCCCGCCGCCCTCACCCCATCAACGACCCACCCCCCACCCCCCCTTCCACTCACAAAGCCCCCCCCCCCCCCCTGGACACCCCCCGTCCCCGCGCCGCCATCACCCCCAGGTGGAGACCTACCCCCACCAGCCCCGGCCCCCCCATCCCCCCATCACCCCGGCACCCACCAACCCAGACTCCAAGTACCAAAAAAGGAAGACTGTAGGGAGCCGCAGGAGAATGTAAAAGATCCAATGATGTTGTCCAATAATATTTATTTACAAACAGTACAATGTTTGTACATTATCCCTATAGTAATCTATATGATCTTAGGACTAAAAATAGTCAAAACTTCCTTTTTTTTCAACCAATTACAGGATAGATCTGGTTAGTATCACTATGCAATATAAAGATCAAAAGATAATATGTATATTATGCTGATGGCATGATCTTTTTAATACATGTCATGTAGTACTGACCTAACCCGTTTTAAAAATATAGATGGAGGAAAAAATGCAATTTGAAACAATCAAATTTTCAAATACTTAAGTGTACTTTATTTAGATGCCAAGAATAGAAATCTAACGCAATAAACATCTCAAAAATAAAAAGAAGTTTGGGAGGTGTTTACTTATTTTAGTGGTAACTTTAATGTTTCCACCTTTGGAGGGCATCTTTTTCTCCCTCCAGTCATACAATCACGTAGAGCATTTAATTTAAAACTCTTCAGCTGAAATTTTAATGCTAGTTATCCCTAGAAAAATTAAAGGGGGATCACGCATTGAATCTTTAGTTACAGGTATATAACATAATCCCTTGATCAATGGGAGTGGCCACTAATCAACAAAATGAAGCAGGTAATGCACTGGAATGTAAGAATTTTTCAGCAGGGGTCTCAATAGAATGCATTAAATTTGTTTTGATGTCAACCCAAATGAACTGAATTGCTCAGTCATAACTTTGACAGGCTGCTATAAGATAGAACATGGATTTTTTTTGGTGATCTTGTTGTGACCTTGGAAAGCAGAAAGCTAGATGCATGGGCAAATTAAAAGCAAAATCAGATGGTTGAACTCGCCGGTTTTGGCAATGGAATGACCCTGCAGCATCTTTTTTATTTTATTTTGTTAACACATAGCAACACAACACATCTTTTAAGAAACAACACTTGGCTATGAAAATGGTAATCATGGCTATGAATTTAAATGAAAACTCCAACAGAAACTGGTGAAATCAAGAATTGAAAACATTAATGAAAATGAGCTTGAAAAAATGAAAAAGACACTGTAAAAAACAAAATATGACAAATTCCTAAGTTCTAATGTTTCTCTGCGGATAGAAAATAAACCTTTTCCTCATTGGTGTTACAAATGTTGCCCTGTCCAAATGATATTTTTTTTTAATTTACAAATTAAAGAGTAATTTTTGCTTGGGATTATTTTTTTCACAAATCATGGCCATGTAAATTGCGTCCACACAAAGTTTGATGTTTTTATGCCAGTTATGTTTTTTTAGTTAAACAATGTTCAAGAAGTGAGCACACCAAATGATTTTTCTTATTTATTACAGCATGTCAGTACACTGTTGGCCTGCAACCTCTGTGTACAACCAGTGTCCCTTCATGCTCTTCTTTGGGTCAACCTAAGAATTCTTCCTCTTGTAAACTAGAATGAAATAACTGTTTAATGGCAAAATTATAGCCAGCTTCGTGTTCTTAGCAACACAGGTCAGAAACTTTGTTACAAAACATCTATTTTCTTTGTCACCCCTCCTCCGAAACAACTGTGTATGGCAAAGTTCTAAGAATTTTTATGCATGAAAAATCTTTCTTAAAAGTGTAATTTGTTGGCGGTAAGTACATTTGAAAGAACTTTGCACAAGGAGTCCTCACGTGGATGTAATTTTTTTACAAAACAATGTTAGTTTCCCTGCAACATAGATACTCCGATAAGTATACAGTACTATTTCACCTTAGAATTTTGTTTGTTGTGACCCTTGTAGAGTCTATTTTTATTTCCTTATATTAGAATGAATGACTATGTTTGTTGTTGCAATGCACAATTAGAGTCAGTTTCTCAATTATTATCAATCAACAAAAGCCATGGTACCATCTTCTTGTCCACTTCCGTCCGAAACATGTTAACATGTATGTCACTTTCCCGAAACGACTGCAAGTGTAAGTAAAATTCAACTTTGTTAAGAATGTACAGATTTTTCTGCAATGTGTGGTCAGGAAGTAACCACATTGAAGAGATTATAGTGAGCTTGATGGGGATTGGCTCATGAAAACATATTAAAAAAATTAAAATGTGATTGATAGAGAATTTCCGTCAAAATTTGCTCTTCCCTCCAATATTATTGTATGAATCCTCCAAGGACTATCAAAACGCTGTGTAAAAATTTTGAACTACTATACTTTTGAATTATAATACATCTCTTTTGCTGAAAGTTATGTTTACAACATTTTGAAACAATGATTTCACAAAAATTGATTTTTGCTCAAATTACCTAATATGCCCAAATATTTTCCAAAAATTACACATATTTTGCAAATAGATTAACTCAAACAGTAATAAATTTCAAAATTTGATCACTTGTGAGTACTTTTTTTTAGTGAAAATAAACAATAAAAAGTACTTCTAAATTTTGAACGCCCAGGGTACAAAATTACAACCACTGAGTGTGAAAATGACCGTATGCAAAGGTTTTGGCCACATTTAGATGCTTCTGCCAATGGTTATGCCTAATAAAAATTATGCAACTTTTTTTAATAGGTCAAGTAGGAGGCAGAAAAGCCTAAGCTTTGGACCTAAACTACCACCCTGTTTCCAGGCAGTAGTGGCCAAGAAATCCCTGATTTAGACTAGCATATGTTTTTTAACAACATGTAAAGGGCCAAAATCTCTCTATAAAAAAAATTTTGATTCTGATTTAGGAGGTATGTTACATTTGAAATATTTTGCTATTCCGCAAACTATTGGGAGTAGAATAATCCACTATAAATCCCGAACAGCTGGTTGGTTTGGTTTCCCATCTCCGATCTCCAGAAGGAGGGAGGGGTAAAGGGCTAGAAGCTAAAGAAGACGGACTTCCGTGGCGGGATTCGAACCCTGGGCCCCAGCGCCAACCATTCCCATGAGCAGGGATGGTAAGCCACGGATGGAGTCGTGGCCCCGGCCAGCGATTTTCGTGCTCAATATGAGTGTTGGTACGATGACTTCATCACATACTCTTTTTTGGACTTAGTGCATTTTCCTAACCTTGGTTAGCTTCATTAGTTTAGTGGGTTTTGGTTAGTAGTGCATTTTCCTAACTTGCTCATTAAGTTATACTGTAGTGGGTTTTGGTAGGATAGGGTTTAGGGGTTACTTTTAACCATGTAAAATCTACTAAAAGGGTATAATATTATACCAGTGGCCCACTGGTAGGGTATTCACATTTGGTGCAGGAGGTCCCCGTTCAATTCCCGGAGTACGCCACTAAATTGGTACAACTTCCTAGATTAATCTGTACAAGAGCTATTGATTGAAATTGAAATTCACATCTCCTGAGGCTTAGTTGGAGGACTGGGCATATGACCATATAATACCCCGTCCCTTTGGAGGGGACGTAATCCATCGGTCCCATGGGATGTACAGAGACAAGAGTCAATCTGTCATGCACATCACGTCAGTGTCAAATGAGTGAGGGATCAGTACCCCTTACACTGTCCCAATTCCGTCCCGGTAATGGACCCCATTGATGGAAATAAGCTTCCTGTATAGGCTTTCTTGGGTATCCAGGACATAATTCAATTTAAAAAAAACGGCCACTATATCTGTTTTGACTGTCTATCTCTGTCCCTGTCCACACGTTTTTCCCTAGAGGCCAGGGAATCATACGGTACGAAACTCGGTGGGAGTACTTGGGTATGCCAATCAAGTTCGAACTTGGTTTGCGGATACACGCCCCACAGCTGGGTATCGGGAAAAAGGTTTTCAAACAAGTAGTGCTTTAAAAGACATGATCACAAAACCTGGGGACGCCTAGTGAATTTTAATGTACGAATAACCGATGAAGATGAGGTCATACACCAGGGTCATATATGGGCCATGGGAACAGCCATTACTGACCACATCAAAATGCCAAAATTGGTTTGTGATTTGTAGTTTCCACATTGCTGTAATCAATTGGGTGATTTGCTATATGTCTTGGCCATATGGCATGGCAGGGTATGACAATCAAATTTGAATTTAAGCATTTATGAGCAAATGAACAGTTATGAGCAAGTGTTTGTATCGCCCTGCCCTTGCTCTCAAAGGATAGTCTAGGCCATTGGAAGAATAGAGATACATTTTACACATAAAAATAACATACTCAAAAACAGATAGGGGTGTTAGTAAGAGGTTAAAGACATCCAGGTAATTTGTAGGCTAATTTTAAGTTTTCCATAACTTTAATTAACAAATGTGTATCTCATTGATATTAAAAACACATAAGTCACAGACCTGTCAAACAGGGTGCATGCCATGGGAAACATGCATACGACGTGCATTTTCTTGTGTTAAATGCCATTTCCGTCGTCTGCTGAATTAATGTCGCTGGCGACATTAATTATAAAATCGTTCTGTTTACCCATATGATAAGGAAGCTGATTTGGTCTTAATCATTTCAGGTGAGGGCTATGTATACAAAAGCTTTACAACCATGCAAAAATATCAATTTCAAAAAATCTTGAGAGCGCACTATTTTTCAAATGTGCCAGTGTCTCTTTAACAGAAAATATAAAATTTAAAATTCCTTCAAGGGTGGATCGAATCTATTCTGATCGAATGCTCATTTAATTCTTTCACACACACTACATAAAAAAATACATCGTGGTCCCCGGACCGTGTCGTCTGCCATCCCGGTTTGTGAATGGGGCCAAAGGTCACACGAGGTCACAAAGGTCACATGAGGTCACCAACATGTCACCAAGTTACATCATTGTAGCCCTTACGGAACTCATACGGCATGCAATAATCTGTTATAATTCCTTTTCTCTGCGATGAGACAACGCCAGCATTCCCGCCAGACAGAACCATGACAATGCGCAAACTCGCAAAGGAAAGGCATATGCGAGTTACACCCAGCAACTCTCGCGCGCGTATGTAGACGCCTATTTCAGAAAAGGAATTGTGACGGTGACTATAATAAAGGTGCAACGAGAGATTTCAAGTCATCCATATTTCCTGTGATATGTAGTGATTTCATATAGATTAGACACTCAACTTAGATTCCCTTCCTTTCATTTGGCTACAGAACTAACTTAAAATGAAAACTAAAGGTGATTTTGATATGCTTACATTTCAATAGAAAACATAGGCTAAATTTCCTATTTGCTCCCAAATAGGAAATTAGAAATTTCACAATTTTGGTACCAAAGAAACAGTTCTCGGCTTAATCCTTTCAGATGGGGATACTTTTGATAGAAAACTTTATACAAGTGCAAAAATCATAATTTTCACATTTTGTATGGACACCCGTAATTTGAAATCTCTTGTTGCACCTTTAATCCTAACAAGGCTCTACACCACAAAATACCACACAATGTAATATTGTGGTATATATTGGTATGATAGTTACAGAATCTACAATATTTTGTGGTAGTTTGTGGTACATGTGATCTTATTTGACATATAAAATGTGGTACATCCATGTACATGTATCCCACACCCACCCTACGCCATGTAAGCCTACATGTATAACTCCAAGGTTCCCCTGGGCCCGCAATTTCTCTCAGCAGCCCCGTACATTGTGGCCTATGGCACAGTTTGTCGTTGTTTATTACTGTAGTATTTTGTGGTATATGATGAGTTACTCTAATTTGGTATAGTTATGATTTATCTACTAAGCACATACCATAATATGTACCACAATCAAATTTTGTGGTAGTTTGTGGTCTATGGAAGTGCGAACTGTGGTATATTGTGATATGTGGTAATTCCTCAAAATACAGCCTGCAGTGTTAGGGATAAGGGTTGACATTTTGACCACAGAAGAACACACACACCCACACACACACACACACACACACACACACACACACACACACACACACACATACGATATATGTGCCTTCTGCAATTCTTGCAGATGACACAAAAAACACACACATACACACACTGGCAGTTGAAGCTTATGAGGTCCCCGACAGCAAATACACCGGTGTATCAGTGTCATATGTCACATGGGGGTCATTAGAGGTCAACCTGTGTACACGCCACAGGAGTCTTGGACCATCGATTATTAATTGCAGTATGAAGTTAACCGTTCATGAGTATGTGAACTTGTTTGAAAATTTGTGGGGCTTGCTATTAAGAGATGTTTTAAGATGAATGTTTTTAACTTACTTTGAAGTTGTCTTCTGTCCTTGTCCTGCAAATGCATGGTATAGCCCAGTTACGATTGAAATCAATAGCATAGCAGAGAAAACTAGATAGTCCAACCACACGAAAGGCAACGTTTCATCCACATCAGTTTCATTGGACGCCATGATTACTTTCGTTTCTTTGTTGCTTGACCGATAAAAATGACGACCAGCCTAGTTGGTGGTTACATGTAGCTATCAGTTCTACAGTCTGCAAGATTATGTGTGGAACTGGTTGTACTCCAATGACATGTTGTCAATTACACTAATGTATAACTGTAAAATAAAATAAAATGTTAATGCATGTAGCAGTTGGCTTTGGCAGTGAAAATGAGCTGAGAATGATAACTTTATTTTCATTTTATATTTTGACATGTACCTGCATGTAGCAATCCAATTGGAACCTATTGCTACTGTGCATGTGTCAAAAATACCACAACACACTCCCTCAACTTATAGGCAGACGATGGTGGCCAAGCCTCATTCAACATAGCAATTCACCCAAAATATAATTATAAAGGTGCTTGTTCCGATTTATGTGTATTGTGTTCTCTACTTGATATGAGAGCCTGGCACTTGCACATACACCCCCATCAAGTACCGTGGGAAAGAAAACTTGCATTTTTTATGGTAGACGCAATAATGCATGTTGCAAAGCCCTATTCAATACTGTGCTAATTGATGGATAACCACTAAAATGGCGTTTTTTTTATATATTAGGAATGAAATGGATTTGAGGGCTCATATTTCAGGACGACAATGAGAAAAATACGGCCTTTAATCTGATATCAAAATCGGTACTACTTCCGGGTAAATCAGGGGGCCCCCAAAGACGATCGGAACACGCACCTTTAAAAGAAATTACAGCAATACGGAGTGCAAATTTTTATCACAAATCAATTTTAATAGGTACTTTTATGTGGGTTGGTCATGGGTGTTCCCATGACCCACATACAACCTCATCCTCATCCGTTATTTGTACAAAAAAATCAGAGGTTACAGTGGAGTTAATTCTTCAGCTGCAATGGTTTTGGCATAAGAAAATATTCCTTGATGACAACATCGAAAAAAATTAAGAATTTTTCATCAAGATTTCGCTTTTACGTGTTAAAGGGGGATGGCCCGATTTAAGGATATGAAGTTTTCATCTTGATAGATAGGCCTTCACTCTAAAACCCCATCTGTAAAGTTTCGCGCCGGTATTTCAATCCGTTTTGATGCGAGAGCTAAAAACGTCATTTTGTAAGCCCATAGAGTACTGTGTAAAATTAATATTGGTCAACCAAAATGGGCACATTTTCGCTCATAACTGCCAAACCAAACATCCTTTGGCTCTAAGATTTCACAGGGTAAATGAGAAAAATAGTAGCTTTCTTCTGATACCAAAATGATGACCACTTCTGGTAAAATCTGGGGCTTCTCGGGACAAGGCTATTAGTGATCGGGCCATGGACCTTTAATCCAATGGCGACATCTAAAATTGGGTTCTTGGCCACCCTCACCTGCTTACAGCCCTGGGTGAAATCCTGCCCTAGCCTCACCTTTACACAATGATTATTATTTGCTACAGTCCCTGTATACATGTTGTGGTATAGTGCCCTCTCATTGCATTGAGTCTCTTGCGCATTGCCTTTCTCAATTTATTTATTTTTTTTGTTTTTCTTTATTTTCCAGGATAAATCTTTCCTGAGAACTTATCGGGGACAAAGGTCACATAAGGCCACCGACATGTGGGACACTACCCAAGGAACATTGGCATTGTATCCAAGTGTCATGAAAATGTGCACATGTATGTGGAAACAGTGGGCATGCAATTATGTTTAGGGTTAACATTTGGGTCAACATTTTCCCTATGACAGACAGATACACATACATATATTTACTGGTGCAGTTACCCCAACACAATTTTGTATTTTCTGTTCATAGACGGACAGAAGTTACAACATAGTGGTCTATAGCCGGAAGCAGACATCTGCGCATTTGGCAAAAATATGCTTAGCAACAATGTGCGTAAAAACAAATCATTCGATATGCGCTGAAAGCGTAGTGTCTTGCGATGTGCAGTGATCGTACTTTTTGATTTGCGCACTTTGTTTTCACCGTGATACGGGGATTCCTGGGCTTTCCCTGGTTTGTTTTCACCGTGAAACGATGTGACATCAGTCCGCTCCCAGCCATATGCATATGGACAGTGTGATGCAAACATGCGCATCCCATGATAAAAATAATATCAAAACCGTAAATGCAGCGTCAGAATCAACATTCATCAACTCAACTTAAATTTTGGAATTAAGCTTTTAGTTTTACCAGGGATGTGCTACAATGTGCGTAAAAACAAATGATTCGATACGCACTAGTGATCAACTGCTCACCTCGGAAAACTAAGCAAACTGCTCACCTCGGAAAACTACGCCAACGAGGGCGAAGCCCGAGGGTGAGCAATGATCTAATTGACAAAAGTTTTAGTCTCTATCTGCTTTTCTGGTTAAAGAAAGTCTTCCCATGTACAACCGTATTGCAACTATGAATTTTCCGGGTCGACTGACGGTCTCGGCAAGGTCAGGAAGTTAGACGTTACACTGGTTCCCTGCAACTTTGGTCTCTCACCAAATTGACATAGCCTGAGCCATGAAGCGAAGCCCGAGACGCATATGGAATAGTGTAAAACCGATCACATCGGAAGATCTGAACCGGGCCGATTTAAAGCTTATCGGATCTGAATCGGAATCGGCGAAAATTCTCCTCCCTACCGATTCTCATGAACCGTTTTTACCAGTACTAAAGCCTAGAAAAAACGGCAAATCCCATTAGCAACTCACAGAAAAGACCCTGCCTAGAAGTTTTCAATTGAATCTTGCATTAGAACCATCCATAGTCGTCAGACCAACATGCACAATACTAGTATAGTAACTATAAAACTTGAAACATGACAAGCGTTGAAGTGGCGCGTGCGCAGTTTAAGTTTACTGATTTACATGTCCAGCACTCAACCTTACATGGATGATTCCGTAATGTAATGAGATGAAACAGTGTTCCTGATTGGCCGAGGTATTGGTTTTATTTATTTTCATTTTTATTTAAAAAACGGAATTTTTTCAAGTTTGGTGCATGCATTTTGGTGACAAACACCTTTCACACAAGCCATAATAACATTTTTGTACTTTTTACGTTAAATTTTTACTGTATTTTTGATATTTCATTGTTAGTTTTGTCCTTTATTCACAACCGACTTGATAATACTAATTGTATAAAGGGGATTTTTTTTCTAATAGACTCATTTGCCATCCCCGAATGCATCTCATATCGGTGGCCCATTTCCATCCGGAACTTGTACCAGAGGTTCATGGTTACAAAAAAAAACTTGTGTGTTCGTTCGCGTCGCGAACAGTGGCCTAAATTACATACAAAGTACCATTTCGCGTGAAGTCTATTATCTTAACAAATGTAGAAGAATATCTAAGGACAAAAAAAATCGAGGCACTGAGTTGTTGAAATGCACGACAAAACGGGATATTTTCGATCGTACTGTGCCCTACTTTGTCCACCTGACGGACGATTACGCAAATATTAGTGCAACGTCACAGATAGGGGAAGTTTTTTGCTGGTATTTTCGTTACGCTTCCTAACCGTATGTTTTTATCCGACTTGAGTCTGGTAAAGTTCCCGATGGAAATGGGCACCGAATGAAATGCATTTCGGGGATGGTGCAAATAGTCCTATTTAAGAGACATATTCTAGAATATTTCTATAAATTCACGAACTTTCCATCCCATCATACATTCGCGAACCCGGAAATCAACTTATCAATATGGCTACCCGGCTGAGACTGTATTTATCCGCCGCTGTCAACCGATGCGATGTGCTCAGAAACCCCTGGAAAATATTTTTTTCTCAACGTTTCTGTGTAAAACGATCATGTTTTCAAGTAATTTACTTTTCTGTTACTACAAGATTAATTGTATATCGCTATAGCTACGTAATAACGAAATTTCAGGCAATTTCAGAGAGCACATTTTACTGTGTACAAAATATGAGGAAAATCACCATAGGTTACTGGTATACCAGAGACATCGTCCTCTGAATCCGAACGGCCGATCAAACCTTCGCACGATCGGAGATCGGCCGATTCAGATTCAGTGGTGAGCCGGTCGTCAGCGTTTATTGATTCGCACTGGAAGACATTTTGGGGCATTTGAGATTATCTTGGATTGACATGACAGAGGTAAAAAAATCTTTGATTAGGGCGAATATTCGGGTTCGTTAGACGTTAAAGTTAACACAGAGTGAATCTCCAAGCAACCCGAAGTCATGCTCCACAGGACTAATGGGGGGATAGTCCTGATGATCATGACTAGATAAGTCTCAACTTTTTTAGCTGATTTTAATCATAGACTATCTAGTCAAGACGAGTTGTGTGTAGTGAAGTGCCATTTAGCCAGTTACACAGACAGCTTCTGCTCTAACTTTACAGCTGCAAAGTGGCTTAAATATTCATTATTTGCAATAAACGTTATATTGTAGGCATTCTTGAGAGTCTTCTGCTCATGTGATAACCATTTTTCCAGATTTCAAATCACATTATGAAATTTTTCAGGTAAACTTACCCTTGTTGTGTCTACATTGGGCGCCATTTGGCAGCCACCTTGTCCATTTTGATATGAACTTTTTTTGGGAACAAATTGTAGCATCGGTTACAAATTGGTAAGCTATTCTACGACTCTAGAGATGCTATGTCTGTCAAAAGAAAATAATTTTTTTCGTTTATTTTAGGATATCCATTCACAACACTCACCTTAATGGCATGGGAACGCCACAGAACAGCATGGCACCAAGATTTAGTCCAAATTTTAAAAGATGATGCATAAGTTACAATTATTGGAGGTGTTTCCGTAAGTTAGGGTGCCAGTAGACTTTGGTGTCCCGTTTAACTATGTGACATTTTGTTTATTTAAATTAACAATGAAGATATGTATTAAAACTTATAAATTCCATTTTTAACTTACAGCATTTGCATCTAAATTTTTTCAGATTATATAATATGAAACATTGAACTCATTAATTTTAATGTTAATGTTAAATTAAAGGGTCATTTCCCGTGTAATGGGACACCAAGCCTGGACATGAAATAAAAAAAGCCTCAACATTGTGTTCTTGGTTTTTAATGTGCAATCACACCTGAAAAATATATGGTTATTGTTCTGATTTAGTATCAAGCAAAACACATCAAAGCTTTCATAACATAAATAAAGGCTGACTGTTTTGGTAATTACCGATCAGGTTATATTCAAGCCAGTCTTGATTTCCCGTGTAAACAAAACCCCAATTTTGGTGTCCCGCTTTTCACGTTTCTATGGGAACCAATGGTTTGTTCTGAGAAACTGAATGTGTAAGTTGACTGCTAAAGTTCATTGCACTTGCTTGCATACGTAATCATACTATATCCTGCAATGTTTTTACAGACAGTGCATCTAAAACCTTTAAATTTTGATATCCTGTGTTGGAGCTGTGGTTCCCCATGTAAACGGGGACACCAAATGGTGTCCCGCTACCTTGTGCCTGAAAAACATTGTTTTAATAGCATGCCGCATGACCAGTGACTATTAATCTTATTGTTCCCCCTCAATAACCAAAATGTACATATAAAAAAAATAAAAAAAATAAAAAAAATAAAAAAAATAAAAATCTTTAAAAAATCAGAAATTGGTTTGGTGTCCCCTTTACACGGGGACCGGAACTGCAGTTTATTTGCAATATTTTTAAGTTTTTTAACGTACTTTTGACTATTTGATTGTTATTTAACGAGGATGGCCTATTAATATTTTAATCAAGAAATTATTGAGATCCTCCTTAAGTGTTGTTGTCCTTTTTTCTCTCAAAATGTCACAATTCGGCCCCCCTAATTACGGAAACACCCTGTAACTATGGGGCCATGGGGGGATATCAGGGGCAGATCCAGGAATCTCCATGGGGGGGGGGGGGGGCACCCGTCCTATTCGCTGTTACATGTAGCGGGTCGGGGGGGGGGGAACGCCTAGTCCTGCTAATCATGACTCCTCCTTAATGTACAATTATCAATACTGCCATTAACTTAATCAATGGCGGAGTCATGCCAAATATGTGTAACGGATATTACAAAATTTTATGCTCACATTCTTCTCCAATAATTTTCACGCTTCAATGCAAATAATATTTCAACCTTCAATATTTGTTATTTTAAACACCTTACTTTTTTTTAAAAAAAAAAAAAAACAACAGAATATCCTAAATATCTTCATCACCTTTTTATGACAATGTGAAATTTATGAAATTTCAAGACTTGTAACTAAGATTCTGACCTGTGACTAAGTCCTGAATTTTTGTATTGCCAGGTGCTTAATGAAAGCTTTATGCTTGTATTTAAAATTGGATATTACTGGTGGCTAAGGTAGAAGGTGTTTAGTGAAAGCCCGTGTTATAGAAAATTGGAGGGGACATGTTGTCAGTGGTCCAATTTGAAGGCTACACAAAATGTCATAGCTGATACACCTTTTTGGGGACTTCACATATGCTGTTATAGGCATACGCTAAGAAACGTATGTGAGTCCCAATTATTGGGCTGGGGAACGCCTATATTTTATATTTTTTTCAAGCACCAAACAACACAACAAAGAAGAGTACCCCCTGCTCTTCAGAATTTCAAACAGAGTGAAAACAAATTGTGTCTACCCGGCTCGCTGCGCTCACCGGAAAATTTTACAAATTGTGTCGGCAAGGGCACCCACAAAAGGTCATTTTCCTAGGTATACAGGGCGCCCGGCGCTCTGAAGCCTCTGTGCGGCAAAAAGCATTTTCCTACATCTACAAGGCGCCTGGCGCCCTTTGGTTTGCAAAAAATAGGGGGGCGCGCGCGCGCGCGCGCCGGGTGCGCCCCCCCTAATCCGCCTATGGATAGGCTGTGGGTGGGCCAAATCCAAAACTACCCTGTTGTGACGGGACGGAAAATGAAGCTTATTTTGCTGTTTCCTAAACAAGGGACAATGGTGACTAGGGTACATGGTTCAGAGAACAAGATTACAGTGCACAATAAAAAGCAGTTTGAAAATTGAGACCCGTATTCTGCTTGTTGTCATGGTGATGGATGGAAATTTTGTGACGGGACGGAATGAAGAAAAGTCAATATTTTTGCATTCCATATATCAAGCTGATTTGCTTAAAAGTTTACTGAAGTCTAATGACACTGCTAACATGAACACAAACTACAACTACTCTACTTAAAAATTATTTTAATCTAAAGTCAACCACTTAGGAAATATCTGTGATTAAAACAAAAAGGTATGTGTGACGGGATGGAAATGTGACAGGACGGAAAAATTTCCACGATGGTACACAACAACTTATTATAAATAAAACAGACATCTATACCCCATAAGAGATCAAACATGATATTGTGTTTATATCCTTATCAATACTCATTTGAATGAAGCTTGGGTGGGTTGGGAACTAGAAGTGACATAAATGTGACGGGACAGAAAATTTTCATGGTGGAACATAATGCCACTTATGCTTGAAATAAACCTCTACAGCCAGCAAGATCTTTCTTTACCATTTTGAACATGATGGTATGTTTATAGGGTCATCCATATATATGGGGGATGTAGTTTGGGTGGTTGGGGAAACCAGAAAGGCCTTAAAAAGCAATGGTATTAAATGTGAACGGAATGTTCACGGGACGGAAAAATTTGCTGGATAGTACAAATTGACCCGTTATGAAAGAAACGGACCCCTATCATCCATGGGATTGTTAATTACTATCCTAAACAAGATTTGTTGCATTTGTAGGCTGATCAATACTTTTTGGATGAAGATAGGGTGGGCTGGGATCTATTTAGTACTTGAAAGAATTAACTTATCAAATGTGACGGGACAGAACAAAAATTCATGGTAGTACAAAACAACTTATTTTTCATGAAAAAGACCACTGCAGCTCACAAAATATTTATTTTTCATTTTAGCAGGACATTGTATTTATTTACTAATCAATATTAACTTTACTGAAGGTTGTTTGGGTGTGTGGCTAGTTACCCAACACTAAGAATTCCGTCCCGTCACGCTAAATTTCCGTCCCGTCATGAAAACTTTGCTTTAATATCTTTAAAATATATGAGGCAAGTGATATAAGAAAAAGCTGTCAGGATTATATAAGTACATTGAAAATTGAAACTTGGCAAAAGTTCACAACTCTTGGATGTTCCCAACATATAAAAATAAATAAATTCATGTCAAAATGTGACGGGACGGAAATCGGCAACATAAAATTTAAATTTTGCATGTTTACTGGAAATCTTTAAATTCATATTTTGTATGTATGTACCCTAGAACAGATGCATAATACTGTCCAACAAAAGTTAAATTGAACTGAGTCAGTTTGTGTTAGAACTGGATATCAAGAAATTCCGTCCCGTCACACACCGAGGGCGCAATTCTAACTTTCAGTGAATGTATTTCCGAGAAACGAGATGATACAATGAAAAAGAATATGATTTAACAAAAACTTGCAATAGCCGGGAGCGGACATCCGGGAGTTCAACAAAATCTGCTTGGAAACGGCATGGCAACAACGTGCGTAATTCGATGCGCGCTGCGCGCATAGTGTCATACGATGTGCAGTGAACTTAAAGAAGCAATTTGCGCAGTTTGTTTTCACCGCGATTCGGGGATTCCTGGGCTTCCCCTTTGTTTTCACCGCGATGTGACGTCAGCCCGCTCCTAGTACAACGGAGTCATACTGAAATTTCGGGCATGTCAGACGAGTCATTATCAATCTTTTGCATTTCACATTTACGAATCACCCTCATTTCTAGTATAACTACATTACATAAGTCAAATCGTGTAGCACGAATCCTGACAAGAATGTCTCCAAAATACAGACTTAATATTTATTTTCATCGAAGAAACAGAATTGCAGGAGATAAATAACAAGTACAAGTAGGTGCATGATAAATACTGCGGCCATTAGGGTTATTTTTCTTAGTGTATTGGACTTTCCGATGTCAGCACATCCTAGGCGTCGGTAAGTCCATGAGTCTATCAGTGCTTGATTGCTACGGCTTTTCAATGCATTATTGGCCTTTACGTCGTGCCGACCACCAATGTCAAAAAACGATGTTAAGGTTGTACTAGCCCGCTCCCGGCTATAGTCTATTACTTATTTGTGAAAACAAAGATGTCATTCAATTAACTTAATTTTTCTTCCTTTGGGGTGACCAGTTTTGGATTTGGCCCGGGTAAAAAAAATGCATATGGACAGAGTGACTGATGCAAACATGCGCATCCCAGACCCAGGACCAGGTCGATAAAAATAATATCAAAACGGTAACCGTAAATGCAGCGTCATAATCAACTCAAGTGAAATTTTGGAATTAAGCTTTTACCGGGGATATCTAGTGAATCATAAAAATGAGGTGCTAGGATTACGAAATGCACCTTTAAGTTAAATCACAGACACGCACCTTCACTCAGGATTCAGACTCAGTCAGTGTCACTCACGCCAATTGATGCAACAGTGTGCTGCTGATTACCACGTAAGCTAGCCTAACCCTAGCTAGGCCCTAGCAAAAAACCAATAGCATGCCAAAACTACATGAGTCACCGTGCTGCCCGAGTGCTGCTGGACTTTCATGACGCGAAAATGAGTATATTCTGGACCAACTCCCTACTAAAATCCTGAATATTGTTCTATTTGACAGCAGGATCTACAGCAATTTAGCAGTGTTTTAGTACAAACGCGAATATCAGGTTGTTTATTTCCGGATGAGATCCCGGTTCACACAGCCTGGTGGACCACCAGGCGGTGAAGGTCATCCTGCGCTGGACCAGGGACGTGATCTCATTTGAGTCTCCGCCCAGGTGGGTCGGACATGAACCTGCCTCTCGAATTTAGGCATTTGGGGAATTTCGGCTATATGTTGTCATGACCCTGCCAGCAACAGGCCGGGCCATCACATCATGCACATTGGAAAATCCAAGGGGAGAGGGACGCCGGATGCTCGATACTAGATGTGGGATTTTGGAAGTTGCCGAGCTTTATTTTGCGCTTTTTGTCTGATCGATTCCTCCAAAACCGCTTAATGATTACCTCCAATTTTACCATAATCAAACTTTATTTCCATAATCAACAAATAACATACATACAATTACACAATAATGATTATGGGGGAGGGAACCAAGAGGCCAAAAGGCCAGAAGTGGGCCCCCACCGACCGAAAGAAAGGTTAACTTTTATCACAAATGTATTAAAAGAAATAACCAAACAAAGCATAACAAGCACACAAGACGAGACAATGCTCCAAAAGAAAAACACATTATAAATGTTCATTTCACATTATGTTCTGTAATTCACTAAGTCAAAATGCAACGCAAAAACATCATTCATAAGATGGCAAGAGTTTTGACTTCAATTTATTTCTGAAGTGCTTAATCGATTTTGATTTCTTTAAATTTGCTTCAATATTATTCCAAAGTCTAGGTCCAGATGTTCTGACTGTTTGATCAGAAAAACAATTTTTTATTCGTGGCAAAAGTATAATTGTCCATATAGTTGGGTGGCTAAGGGGTGTCCCCATGCACCCAAAAGGTATATTTTTTAAGTTACACATTTGTGATGCTAATAGTGTCTAGTTTAAGAATTTTGATGTTCCCAATGCGAAACATTGTCCCATATATATCGTCACGAATCTTCCAAACAGGCCAATCGACCATTTTGGCGAAATTGAGTTTTTTGCATATTTTGATACTATATCACGGGCTCTTTTCATATACCAAATATTGAGCAGAAATAACATTCCAATTTGTAGATATAATAGATTTTCACTTTTGGAAATCAT
>JAMKCH010010207.1:0-30219 GCA_023653785.1 Ophioderma brevispina | reverse complement strand
CTCACAGACCTCTTGAGCATTCTCACAGACCTCTTTCTCACAGCATTTGGTTCTCACCCAGGAATGATATCCACTACACATAATTCTTGAAGAGACATTGAAATACAGATCCATTGCATTTCTTACATTGCATTGTAACATTCTCACTGCTATCTTTGGCATTCTGTTATACTTCCCCGGTGGTTCAAGTCTGTAAACTAACACATGACCATGACCTTTGTTATACTAGATATTGGGGTTATATTTACTGGGCCTAAATTATAGAGCCACTTTATGAGAAATGTATTTCACTTGCCACAAAGTAACATCTTTCTTAAAATAATGTACAAATATTAACAAAGGCAAGGTCATAGTCCATGTTATACTGAAAACACTAGGGAGAACTGCTTATGGCTTGATCAGTACCAAGTATGCAAACATTTAATAATAATTCAAAGCAGTGATGGCAAATTGAGTTTTGGACTATCATTCAAATCAAAGATCAATGAGCCAAGGAATTTAAAGGAGGAATTGGTACCTAGCCTCCATCCTTGCCATGCATGGGAGGAGTTGTTGGTGACCTTCAGATTTTTTTCATACCAAAACTTAGTAAACTTCAATTTTACCTTTCTCGTAACTGCTTTAAAGTACTAACGCTTTGTGGGCTAAAATGAGCATTAAAGTCAGGGTTTTTATGTGTTAAGAATAGGATTTTTATGGGATCACATGACCCTATTGGGGTGAAATCTAAAACTGGTGCATTGTGGGATTGACTCAAAACACCCTGACCTGTAAGCTTGTAATAAATATCTTACTGTCTTACACCTGCTATAGATATTACCATCGTGTTTTATAAATAAGTCAAGTGAATACACTCTCATTCTTTAAGTATATCCATGTTCCCAGTAAGTTACGGTTGGCAAAATGTTGCGATTGAATATTAAATTGAACATGGGAACCACTACTGACTGGCAAAACAAATGCTGTGCTGAGGAGAGGGATATTTGTAATAATATAGCATTTGCAGAGGTCGCTATTCTTAACATGTGGGAACACAGATCAACTTTCAGAGTGAGATGTATTCATTCTCCTCAATTTACCTTCATTAGACAAAGTAATTTATGACTTAAGATGGCCACACATTAACTTGCATTGTATTATTTGAGATACCATCATTGAATCATGCCCACAGAACATACCTGTGCAACTATTTATGGAAAAAGTATTGAAAACACACAGAGGAACATTAGAAAAGGGGGGTCTTGACTCAGAAATTCTCATTTTTTTCCCCAATGGTTACATACAAGTCCCCCAACCCTCACGATTTGGAAAATTCCACTTATTTCACAGGAAAATGTCAGTGTCCTTCATCAGAACATCAATTAAGATTTTATATACCAATATGTATTTTTTTATGCCCACTGGACAAAATTTTGGTCTTATGTCCCAGAGAATATGATCCACAAACATAAGTTGTTGATGATACCACAAATAAGGCTGATACTTCTTTACCAGAGATTAATTTCTCTCTCAGACTTGCATTAAAACATGCAAAATCCCCAATATATTAATCATCATAGCTTGGCATGTTCCAAATAAGCTAACCCAGTTAATTCGTATGCCTAAAGAAAGTTTAAATAAATAAATAATAACCATGGTCAAGGCATGATCAATGCATTGTTGCTATATGCAGTGCATGTGACACCCATGCATTGATCATGCCCTAACCATGTTTATTCCAATGTGTGATTCATCTCTCAAATCTATTCAGCAAAATCCTGTGATTTTAGGTACAATTTGTAGTCATTCTACAAACATTAAACATAACCACAAGAAATAAAATTCATATTTTCCATGTGGATATGAACTTGATGTTACTGCAAGTGCTCGATTTAGAAAAATCAAGAGATTTTGATTCTCTGCAGATAAATTTCCCATGGAATTGAAATATGGGACTTCTAAAATGAGTCTTGACACACTGAAACCACTGACTCAGTCCATGTGGTTTAGTAAACTGCTTCTTGTACTGCAAAGCATTAAGAACTCACAAGTTAATTTTCATATCACTGTATTTCACCTGTCTTGTTTTTTTTGAAGTTGCTGTACTGACTTCTTGTGATTTTTCTCAAGTAAAATTTTACTTCCACAATTCCTTAAAATTTCCGAATCTGATTTTGGGTATTTTTCTTATTGTACACTTTGCAGCCTGCATCATGAAGTGGATTAGTACAGGCATACAACAGTGCGTCTCTCTCGGGTGCTCATAACGTCAATGAGTGAACACTTTAAGCCATTTATTTTCCCAGATATGACAAAACAGAAGACTTGCAAGACAAAAAGATCTACTGTTATTTCTTGGGACCGATAAACTTCAATACCAGTTCTTTCCAAAATCAAAAGCATTCCTTCTTAACCCAATATCGTCTCCAAGTCTAACCCAAACTCTCAAAACTATCTATACAAGACCAGCTGCATATTTCACCTTGAAGACAGAAATATATCTTTAAGAAACATAGAAACTATTATAAGACTAAAATTCACTTCTATATCTTGCAAAATAGAGACTTCTACGGACATAGTTTCAGCACTACTGAACTCCAATTTTGGCCTATAAGGCGACGAAAATAAAAAACCCTGTTTTACGGGCCCGACCGACCCTGATTTTTCAGTTTTGCAGATTTTTTTTTTTTTTAGTTTTTCCAAAAATCATAAAATCAGCCTGTTTTTAGCCCAAATTTATCAATTTTGGCTATTTTTTTAAAGAAAATTTGTTTGTAAAAAATTTTCATTTTTTCTCTTGATTTTTCAGATTTTGGGGCTATTTTGGGCCAATTTTGACTTCCAGAAAAGACAAAAAAAATTAAAAAAAGAAAAAATCGCCCGACCGACCGACCCTACTCGAAAGGTCCCCTCGCCCATAAAACAGGGTTTTCTTTTTTCGTCGCCTAATGGAATCTTACTGTAGCGCATTCATTTATGTTCCTGGATATACTATACACAACTTGTAGCCTAGAGGTTACAGTTCAAAAGACACTTTTTTAAAGCCCTGAATGGGAAAACTTGAAATTTAAAAATGCACACTGATGTTATCACTTTATAATGGGGGTGTTTCTAGAACAAATTCACAGATCAATCAATAAAAATATACACTCGATAAACTGTGCAGTAACAGACCACATTAAAATGATTAAACCAAACCCCAGAGCTGGTTTATCTTGGAAAAAGGCAGTAAATTTTGACCCCCTACATCTCATTTCCTTTTGCCACTTGCATTGCGCTATTACAATCGAAATACATACTCCACCGTAGACTTGACTTATATCATCCACAGAGGGGGTGTGTGCTTCAATTGAAGATATCCAATGGGCTATTCCAATTGTAAATTATACTCCCTCTGTGTAAAACTTATGGAGTCTTCAACAGAGGGCGTGTGGATTTTGAATATAGTATCCAATGGGCTATTGCAATTGTAAATTACACTCCCTCTGTTTAAGACTTATGTAGTCAACAGAGGGCATGTGGGTTTTGAATGTAGTTAACCAATGGGCTATTCTATTTGATTTCCACACTCCCCCTGCAGAAGACTTGACCTAAATCTTCTACAGAGGCGATGTAGGTTTCAGATGGAATAGTCAATTGCTTTAATTATTAAGGTATTTTCATGAAAGCTTGTTTCTTTTATAGCTGCCATATTGTCTACCAGATTCATTAAGTCATCACCCCTTTAAGATGCCTTACAGGAGAGGCAGGTGAATGTTGCAAGTGAGGGGTAAATCCGGCCACCCCCATTCACGAGAAAAAATAAACTGATTTAAAACTTTGGATTTTCTTCTACTACTAATCAGCATATATTCACCATTTGAGGCCTAAAAATGTGGTTTGTCACTCTCAAACTTGAGACTGGATGTGTAACATTGTTTTCATTTACCTCTGGTGGCACAATAACTGAACACGAGAACCGAATATAACATGATATATTCAAAATTTGGCACATAGTCCAAGATACAGATGCAGAAGTTTTTTTGCACACCATAACATCTTTCAAACAATCACTTGTTATGCGATCTATTACACAAGAATTTTAAAAATAGATCCAGGTAATTCTGCAAATAAAGAACATGGCAGCTACAAAAGGGGCAAGTTTCAAAGCCTATACCCGACACTAAAATGCATATCAATAGAACAAGAAATATACCGTATATTCCACAAGAATAAGGCCTAAAAATTTTCTCTCTACTAGTATTGCTTAACATTATCACAATATGGAAACTGTTTGATAGAAATGCTCAGAGTAGTGGAATGAGTGTTCCAGGGAAGGTTTGGGATATGGTTTATCAGGAGTTATACGGTAGAAACCCTGATGTCGAAGCGTCAATTTTGGGCAAGTAGCAATCATTATTTAACTCCGCTGATACATGCTTATGATGGAGTTCTTAGCACAGAAGCTGCTGATTTTATAGTCCTCGTTCCGAACTCATTCGGTGGGGACAAAAATAAATAAATTTTGAGCCAAGTTTGAGATATTAATCACACAATGCATTGTAATTTGGAACTTACAACTTGTCAAGATCATATGATCTCAAAAAATGCTAAATAATATTTTCACATTCACCTTAATGCAATGCCACCTTTACTGATTTCCAATAAAGCTTGCACTTAATAAGAAAATTGAAAAAGTTAAGAAAATTGTGAGAAGCTCTCCCCATTGGAAGTTCAAGTTTACTAGAAACCGGCAAACACCATGATGCATTCTGGTGACGACTTTGAAAACGGTGAATTCAGTGAATATCAGACTGGTTTTTTTTATTTTAAGTTGTGTGCCAAAGACCTAATCCTCAATGGAACAAAAATTCCAGTCTCTGGAACCATTCTAAACAAGGAACCATCCCTAGGCAAGTTAGAATCTTCGGACAAAATAATCCCTCTATCTAGTGACTGACTAAGACACCGAGAACAGGAAAATCCATTAATTTATCATTATTATAATTGCCTATTTTTTGTCAATATATTCATAAATATTTTCTTGGATAACAGTCCAGACGACAACAGCAGCAACTTATTTGTTTTCATACAAGATTTTTCTCGCTGCGTATTATCCTACGCAGATAGGTCAGATAGGTCTGACTAATATAATATATTAGGCATTATACTTGGCGGGCAAGCCTCAAGGTTTCTCCACCAAAGATAACACTCTTACCAACCTCACTATAGAGATGGTAATTCCCAGAGTTGACGTCATAATTGTAAATGAAGAAATTTCCTTTGCGTTTATACCAGGGTAACACTCCTCTTGCATTTAAGGATGCATGCTCGTTGCAATTATATACAGATACAACATTACACATTGTTTTGTTCTTTAGACATTCCGGGAGAAGACCCATGAGAAAATTTCTGCATTCACAAAAAATTGTCATTACCGAGGGTTTACAAATAATTAACATACAATTAACATTTTTTTTTGCACATAAATGGTCTCACTTGAACAAAAGTAAAGTCAAACCATTAAATGTAACAAAGCGTTCTCTTTGCCTCTCAAAAATAAAGGGAGCAGAGAACATTTGCAATATGTGGGCGGGGGGAGATGAGGGGAGGTTAATAAATACGCGGGGGGTTTCCGTAACGTGACCATTCTGACACATATGAATTTGGAAACCTTAACGGAATAAACCTGTGCTTTATCCCATAGAGTTTCCGAATTCATAAGTGTGTCAGAAAAAAAAGTGTGTCAGATGGTCAGGTTACAGAAACTCCCATAAATACACTACCTGCCACCCATTCTGGTTGCCAAAGGCCATGGCTCATTAACCCACATTGATGTTCATTTGAAAAGGTTTATAAGGTTGGTAACACACCCGTTAGCTCAGTCGGGACTCAGTTCAGCATTTTGAATCCTTGAATACAATCGATCATGGGTTCAAATCCCCTTTCGGCTGAATGTGCAGGTATCTATCTGGACAAGCAGTTACCCCTACTTGTCTTATTGACCCAGGAATTATTGGGTAGCTGGTATTTGTGGGTTGCAGCGGATATTGTAGGTCAATTAGGATTCTGCATCTGTTTAGAGCTGCAACATTGCATGCTTCCCAGGAAGTTGATAACAGTTTATGGTGTGTTTAATTACGATATTTTTGACTAGTATAAGATACGTAAAATCTGGGATATTAGGCAGAGCACTAACTGAACTGTGCCAAAGAAATGAGTATGATACAACAGGATGTGCTCATCAGACGTTAGAGCATATTGCTACCTTATTTTGATGACACACACCCTCATTTTTTCTCAATTTTGCGATTTCAGTATGGTTGTATTTGTTTTAAATGAGCTAAAATCTCCCTCAAAATAGTTCAACCATACCATACGTCTTCAAATAACCATATTTATAATTATATTGGGATCCCCAAATGAGCCTGGCTGTACAGGTTAAAGCCAAATTTTCATCAAGCTCTTGTTAATGTTTCAGCTTTGTTTACTAATAGTAAAATTGGTGACAATTTTAAGGTAAACTTTTAAGAGCAAAAATCAGATCAGATTTTAGTTTGTTATTTCTTTAGAAACCATGTACCACTGTTTTATATTGTAGGTATTTTGTACCTCAATCCTATTGTGTGAAATACTTTTTAATCAATTAAAATTTTGTTGTTTAATGTGTACACTTTTTCACCAAGTACATGTACCTACATGCCACAGATCAATACATGAAAAGCTAACCACATATTCCATCCACTTTCTGATTGAATGAAAATCATAATTTCTTAAATTCATGGACTAGGGCAAAATTTGTGTCAAGAGTCGTCATTGGATTTCATCCAAATTGGCATCATAGTGCCCAGAAATAGCACTGGAGTTCATCTAAGATTAATAATTTTACAGGTCTTCATATCAACCTGATATGCGGTCAAAGGAACATAAAATGACCCTGGCAATCCCAATATTTAGGACCCCCCTTCCAAAGAAGATGATAGCCCTTTAGTACTGTTATGTATTCAAGATCAGTTAATTGCACACTGGGTATATTTTGTAGTATCACATGGTGAGCACATGATGTCTCCATAGCATGAAGGTACATTTTATGGCTCTTACAATTTCAAGTACTCGCAAGGATTTACAAAAGGTATTTCCTGGCAACTGAAAATAGTTGAGACAAGGCTGTGACTGCTGAAGAGATTAGTGAACTGCATGACAGTAGGTAGTTTGGTTGTATCCATACTGGAACATGTTATTGGCCCAAATAAAGAACCAGTTTTGTGACAGGCATGACGATGAAGAGATTAGGGGACTGCTGAAGAGATTAGGTGACTGCTGAAGAGATTAGCAGACTGCACAGCAGTAGGTAGGTTGGTTGTACCCATACTGCAACATGTTATTGCGGTTGTTGAGCACCGCCGGCATTACTGACCTCTGCACTTGACTGCGTCTGCAACTGCACTTGTATCTGAGCAGGCTGCACTAGATTAGGTTGTCCTACTGCTGTTAGGGTACCCGGGGGTTGCACTGCAGTGACCACCTGGGTTGTTGCTACAGTCCCCATTTGGGGCTGTTGAGTCACTAGTGTACCTGCCACGCTCTGAGCCGGATGAGGCGCAGCCAGTTGCGACAATTGAAGTTGGGTAGAGAAATAGGGCTGCCGAGCACCCACCACCATAGAGGACCTGCCGTCGGGGTGACTTGCACCAGCGGGGAATGTGGAGCTACCTGTACTGGGTTTGTTGTCTGTCTTGCAAGGGGCGACATAGGCTTGGCTATATGGGGCGAATACTGGAATTTAGTCATTGTTGGTGATGCCTGTGCTGACGACGGTGATCCCGACTTAGCAACCATCGGTGATGATGGGGGTGTGGGTGTCAGCGTAAATTGGCTGTCATACTGGACTGGGGTCTGATATGGGCATGCTGGTAGTGGTAAAAGTTAAGCGAGATGAAGATGACGGGGAAGGAGGCAGTTTGCCAAGTTTCAATGATCCTAGTGTCCTTGGTGACAAGGGAAGCGGGCTGCCTGGTGAGGGGAGAACGCCTTCAAGTCCTTCGCGTCCTCTTCCCTCGAATGTTGCATGATCTTCTGGCGGACTTCTCGAATCTTGAGCTGGAGGCATGACTTGGATGGGAATATATCCTGGTGCTGGGCTTGGAATGATGCTGTTGCCGAGGCTGTAGTAAAGTAAAAAAATACAAGTGTGTAAAGACCAGTAAGGATCTTAAATATTACCAATCTTAAACAGAAAATAATCTTTTCATAGAGGCATCCATATGGATGATGCCCTCTGGAAAGAAATTTGCTTGTGTTTACAACAGAGTATCAAGTAGTTTGGAATCATGGTAGCAATCTTGTTCAAATGCATTTCATCTTCTCCAAATTTCACTAGTAACTTGGAAACAATTTCACACCATTAAAGAGACACTGGCATATTTGAAAAAATAGTGCACCCTCTAGATTTGTCAAAATTGATATTTTTGCATGATTGTAAGCTTTTATGTACATTAGCCCCACCTGACATTATAAGCCCAAATCAGCGCGCTTATGCTAAAACAAACGATTTATAAATTAATAGCGACATTAATTCAGCAGACGACGCAGAAATGACGTGTAACACAAGAAACACACGCTAGAGTTGATTGCACCTTGTTTGACCGGTCTGTGAAATTGTGGATTTAAATCAATGAGTACGAGTCTATAATAGGCTGTAATTGGCACAGTTGTGATTAAAAAGTTAAGGCAAACTTAAAAAGTTAGCCTACAAATTACCTGGATGTCTTATTAATGTCCCTATCGTTTTTGGTATGTTACTTTTATGTGAAACATATATCTCTATTCTTCCAAAGGCCTAGACTATCATTTGCCGAGCAAATTGAAAAAAAAATCATATTTTTCTGAAAATGCGCCAGTGCTGCTTTAAGCATACACTGGCAACTTCTTCAAGTATGCTAGAAATAAACTTTCCTATCAGGAACATTGGAATTATTAGGAAATTGATCAAATGATTGTGGCACGAACAAACATCTCGCATCATTTCACATCAACTTATCCTCAAACTCAAAAAACAAAAAGAACATCTACCAGAAGGGAACACAGGTGTCTCTGAAGAGCGAATTACCAAGATCCTCCTCTGATCCAAGATCTTTCTTAGAGTCGAGGAGTTTTTGTCAGGCTCCAACTCAAAATCCTCTCCGTCCTCTTGCCCTGTAAATCAAATCCATTGAGTACTTATCACTATTTATTATAACAACCTGAAAAGATCATTTGTTGATATTAGAACATCGCAGTTCTCAATGACCCCACTGGATGCCCACAAACTTCACAAGGATGCCAATATTATATGTGAAATTTCAGATCATGCACCAAAGGCATGGAGAAGCACATAGCCGCTGACAAACAAACAAATACCAAGATGTTTTTGTAAAGTACAAGCCACAGGCGACAGTAGCATTCAGTCTTTTGTCTATATAAAGCAAAAGTACATGTAGAATTCCAGTCTTTGTCCAAGTACAAATAAGCATTTAAAAGCAAAGAATGCCTCCAGAGATGCAAACGCATCATATGTGGGATACAGCATTTTTGTCAGACTTTAAATCCATCACTTGGCTAGTAGGATTAGTCTATATAAAAGCAACTATTCAATCTTGCCGTCATTGATAAAAGATGAATCAACCAGGGCTTCCTGACTGGCTCTGATCAAAAGAGGAATAAGTCGCTGCGACTTGTTCCTTGGTTTGTTCCTAGTTTTGTTTCCTGGTTTTGTTGTGAACCCTCATGTAAGAAATCAATCATTAGGTTCAAGACCTTATGTATGCTCAATAGAAATTCTGTTGGATTTGATCAATGAGGAAAAAGTCACTGCGACTTACCCACGTGAAGTTCAATACATATTACACCAAAATTCAGATATTTTCAGTTTGATTTACATGAGTAGCTGTGTCACATTACTTTTTAGTAATACTTTGAAAATCACTGAATTTGTTCATTTCATTGATAGTTAAATAAAGATATACTGTAATCTACTGCGATGTGCAGCAGCCCATGACATCAATATCTGCCCGCCTACCTGATGATTTGGCCAGCCAGTGTACTGGTAGATGGTAACATCTCCATTCCCAGCAAACCCATGTAATCTTGTCCCCAAATTTGAACACCGAATCATCACTTCCAGAACGCTTCCCAGGAGTGCCTGGCTCTGAGCTGCTGGAGCTACGTCGACGGGTAGGGGGACTTCAGCTTGGGAGATGTGGGATCATTGTCTGTGTCCGAGTCGCCTTTACCTGCCCGACAGAGAGAAAAAAAATATTTAACATCAAAAGAGCTCATGCATTATTCTGGACAGGTGAAGGTGAACAGTTTTAAAAGTGCTTTCAGGAAACCCAAAAGAGCAAAAGTTTTCTTTATCTAGTCTTAACTCAGAGGTACTTCAGTCACCAAAACTGGGTAGCAAAGGCCAATAGTTGGACAACCCACGCATTAGAAAGCGTGGGTTTACACAATGGGTTTAGACTTGCGCGAACCAATTTCTGAGAACTTCAAAGCATTGCCTTCCGTCTTTATTCTGAAAAAACTGTTAACGAACAAGATTAAAAAATTATCTAATTAACCAATCAGGGCACGAATTAGCATTATCGACAACATTAATGACTTTAGCCAGCTATTTTTTAGACACAACTCCGGGTCACGACAAAATGACAGCTTGAAACAAGGGTGTCAAATTGTGACCGGCGTGGGTAGATTTTTGGAATGTAAAAATGCTACGTTTAAACAATTAAACTTACGGTTCAGTTCAGAATACATTCACCAGAAAGTTGTGTTACATTTCAAACAGTTTATTCAGAATTTTCTGATTTCGTACAAAATAGCATGGCAGTCTGAGCTAGTCTGAGCCTTAGTGCGCTGTTCTGGACGTGGTTCTGGAGAGGTACAGTAGCTGAATTCGCCACCATCGATATAATTTAGTGTGTGTTGGTGTACATTTCCGCGAGCTCGAACAAAAGGATGGTTGCAACTTCTGGTATACAAGCGTGTTTTTCATAAAAAGGTGGGTAAAATAAAAGGGTGGGTTTTCAAACACCACTGCCAACTATGATGTCCTTTTCCAATGTACAAATGAAAGCCAACTTACGTAGTCCTAGTTTTTTTCTATATGTTTAACAGATGAATGACACTTTGGGGTTTGGGTTTGAGGCATTACCACAGGGAGACAAGTCAGATGGCAGTACAACCCAAATGGGGATTTGGAAAGTCAAAATTACCCTGCAGGACAGACTGAGGTTTTTTTTTTTTTTAAATGTTGTATCATAAAACAATCTTTCAGAAGAATTAATTGGAAAATTCCCTACTGGTATCTCCACTTAAATTCTACAGGAACAAATTATTTTTTGTTGCTTTGCACTAACTACGATCCTAACTTAGCCCAAGAACTTCAAGGATTGGTACACATGGAACTCTAGCCGAATTATTAAGCTTGCTTTGGACAATACACCGCAAGATTCCTACTCACGTGTAACCCAGAGCTTAGGCTACTTAATGGGTACTCTTAGCTCTACTCCAAAAGGTACCCCCCTTGAAATTGCACTATTGATTCAGTACCTACAACTATACTTGGAAGTATACGAACCACTGCATGGATAGCACTCTGTTTATCTTAGCAGTAACCCATCCTATAGTGTACTCTGCATGTTGCCTGCTAGGTGACTGACAGGTACCCTGTAAGCCACCAGTATGGGTACCTCTGCATCTACTTCCACTACCTGTGAAGGTACTCCCCTACTGGCTGCCTAATAGGCAGCACATTGGACCATAGAGGGCGCCAAACATTCCATTGGTTGTTTATCGACTTTCTGATCATTTTCAGCTTCGTAACATCTATTTTGAGTTGAGCACACCAAAAACCCCTATAAATGACATTTGTGTAAACAATAACCTATGTGACCAAAAGGTTAAATAATGATAAATTTACTAAAATAATCACACAAGCTCAAATTCTCATTTGCATGGAGTACCCATGCAGGTACTCCCGCATGGGGAGACTAGTGGGTTAAGCTACTGCGTGGTGTACCAAGGGTTGGATGGTTACCCCCACTTTTGCGGCCGGCCATGTGGTACCCATGCGTGTTGTACTCGCGGCTACTTAATAGTCCTTCCATGTACTCCCCGAAGAGATTGTTGTGTATTTCTTTAAAAGGAATTTTTTACCAACTTACATAGGCATGACATTATAACAAACACCAACCTTTAAATCACCCCCCCCCCACAAATTAAATCGTAATTTATAAAATGGAAAGATTTAGTATTGTGCCACCATCCTGTGATTCGGACGCCTCAACAGAATAAACTTATGTTTAAGGATGTGGGGGCATAATACGGAATTCATACCTAATAAAATCCTAACTTAGACAATGTTTCCACATGCAGTTCCCGGTATTAAGTGTTACAAGTGCACAATACGACTTACTCAGTGAACCCTTTCGCTTGCGCCTATAGCTGCTAACAATGGCTCTGGGATTCAATGGTATGGCGTTGAGGTCCTGGACATGCTCTTCAGGGTGATATTCTGGTAACTCATTGAATTGAGCTGTAAAGTTGACTTCTTCAGGACTCCTGTAAACACATGGGTACAAACAAACTGCATAAATCTGACTGTCTGCACACCATGAACATGAGCACAGGTAAGCCTGTGAGCCCTACCTCCATAGTGGCACTAGTCGTTGTTTGTGTCAGGTTTTGTAGGGTCTTATATCAATCTTTTCAAATCAAGATCGAAAAGTTTGGAAACTAGTAAATGTGCACCATGTGTGGCACAGCATGAACATTTTTCAAACCAGTCAAACTTCAAAATCATAGCAGGCCTAGCCCTGGCCTACAGTCCCACTGGTTACCTTAATCCTCACCGGCTCCCTGGAAACTTAGGGGAAAAAATCCATCGCGATCCTCGGACCGCTAGTGGCGCCTGTCGCGGCTTGTGAATGTGCACCTATGACTCAAGTCGGTTGAAATCCATTGAAGTAAGCAGAAATACAGGCAAATGCCAATCTCACAACTTGCACTGACTACCTTTGACCTTGCTACTTGACCTTTGACTCATCAACAATAAAGGATCACTGTTAGCACTTATACTCTATTTTGGTTAAAACTCCATCGAAGTATGCAGAAATTTTACAGGCAAATGGTTAACCCCTTTTTCACAACAGGCAACAACGGGCAACACCATAACATCAACCAAAGGTGGACAAAGTGATCCCTAGGTCACAGGTTGGTCTTTCCTGCTAGCAGGGTGACACACAACATTATTATTAGCCACATATGCAGGCATTTTCTAAATTTCTTGAATGATTGTCTGCTGGTCTATGATAACCCAGAATCATAAAATGGGTATCTTAACAAACAGACGCCCAACATTGTTTTTGTTCAAGCTGTATGGTCACGTCTTTTTATAATAACATTTCAAACCAACAAACACTCAGTGAGTCAGAAAGGCTAGGCTGTAGTCCTAGAATGTATTCAGAAAACGTTCTTTTAAGAAAGCTTTTAAATTGTGAATTAAAGATTTTTATTACCCCAAAAGCAACGATCTACTGGTTTGGATTGCATAGAGCATTTGAGCAGTCTACAATCCTGTAATCTGTAGATGCTGGTTCAAACCCCTAGCAATCTAATATTTTTATTTTATATTGAGGAAAATAAGTGAAATTTGATGTTCCGTTTCATTATTTATTCCAAGGAAAATAAGAGCTGCATTATAAAGATTCCCATACTTGTGATAACCTACGAGATGTGTAGAGCTACAAAATGCAAACCCATAGGTAAAGAATGTAAGGGGCAAAAGAGAAGATATACTCACTGTTTGAGATATTCTGTGGATCTCCCCCCCAAAAATTGTCGATTTTGAAACTTGCCTCCCTTTCTTTTTCAGCCCCTCTTCCCTTTCCTCCCTACTTACTTCTCCATCCCATCATAATATTCCTTTAAGAATAGTCGTCTTGGCTCTCTCCTGCGCCGACTCCACACTCGACGTGGGCAGAGTACCCGCAATGGCCGTTGACGTCCCGGTGGGTAACACCACTGCGGCAGGTGCCGATCTCGTCGAAGTTCAGATGCCGATGCATCGACGGAGTAGCGGGGCTTTGCTTTCGTTATCATCCTTGGAGGATTCTACGTTTGATATTTGACTTCCCGATGTATCGGTAACCCTGAGATGGCTGTTGTGTATTAGTGTCGCTTGTATTGGGCTTGGTGTGGTCGTTGGTGTCCAGAGTCTTCTGGATGGTCACTTCTTGCTGGACTACTTCCATTTTGGTTCTTGTCCCCCCTGTTAAAAGAAAATAATTGAAAGTACCCACAGTGTTTAAAGTCATTTAATTATGACAAAACAGAATAAAACAAAAATTATCGCCGGCGACACACTTTTTGACAACTGATTTGGAACATTTAGTCACTAACTACATTCCCTGTGTACATTTTACGAAATTTCATGCGGGCAATGTTGATTTTTCTAAACACTATCTAGTTTTCCACGTCTTTCTATGGAGAATGGGCATATAGAGGGCGCTATAACGTTACAACCATGACCTTTGTAGGCCCTATATGGCAAGATTCCGCAATGATTTGTCCGATTTTTGCCGAGCTATAGCCTTGCATATCACTACTTATATCAGTTGTCAAAATTGTGTCCCCACTGCTTAGAATTGTTCTAATATAAAGAGACAATTTGTATGGATCAAACAGCTTGTGTACACAGCGTTTTCAAAGAAATTCCATGAACTTAGTTTTGGTTAGGGTTTCGGTAAGGCCAAGAAAAAGAAAGTTTGCTCAGAAGACGCATTTTTTTGTAAAATTGGTCTTTTAGCGGCTTATTTTTATTTTATGCTTTTGCTCACTTTAATATTTTTTTTTTAACTTTCAGTGGAAAAAATTGGCTGCGAAGCAGCCGAAAAATGATAAAACAGTGGGTCAAAAAATGCAAAATTTTTGTTTTCAAATCCCGCATTTCGCATTAGCAAATTGGTTGGCCTAACCTAACCAAAAATGTTTTCACTTGTGCTAGATTCGTTGTTTGTGTCATGGGGGGAATAAAGTTTAATCATGTGTGTAGACTGCCCGAAGAATGGCCTATCTAACAAATAATCACTTTATTCAATAACATCTGTCAATCAACAAGTTTGGTGATATCATGAATAACTAACTTTTTTCAGATATCCAAAACTGCATCATTGGCACTTTATGCACAAGCTCTATAATATCATATTGATTATATACAAGGTCATTTATGTCATGTCCTGTATATACTGTATTAAATACTGAACATAACATAACACATATCACACAAGAAAAAATTCACCTTTTTGGATAAATTTTAACATTCACTTTATTTAAAACTAACCTTCTGGTAAATACAGACTTTTTGGAGACTTGTGGGGAGGTGTGCCACAATTTTGCACAGAGTTTATTCACTGTGAATTCTAACAACTTGCACTCTTTCCATTGAAGTTAAAGAAGTTGACGCACATGTGGGGCAGTTTTTGTTCATGATATCGAAAGGAAACTCTCTTGCCTTAATTCTGAGAAAAATCTTGATTTTTTCTTCTGATACCAAATCTCAATTTCTGCGGTGGAACTGGGGGGAAGGTGGCAGGCCGAGTTGTTGATTGGGTCTCCACCTTTTAAAATGTATATAAAAATATTAATACATCCAGTTTCCAGCTAACATTGTTGAGAATAACGATTTGTACGATCCCCATAATCCAACTCTTGTTATGCCCATTTCCATCGGGAACTGGTGACAACCTCAGGCAAGCTAGAAAACTACGGTTCAGGAGCAAAAACATTCAATACTGGAAAACTATATTCTTCTGTGACGTTGCACAGCCGAACTGTAAAGGCTCTGTGGTAATCTCCGGCAGGTGACAATTAGGGCATGGTTACGACTCCGGGTTACAATAAAAAATACCACCTTTGTCTAACTTTAAACACCAGTGCCTCGGTGTTTTTTTTGGTCTCTATGATATTATTCTACATTCCTGTTAGATTAAACTCATGTCTGACAGAAGAGGTACTTCGTATTGTAGTTTTAGGCACTTTCCGGCGACGCAATTACGAACAATAATTTTTTGTAAACATGAACTCTGGACAAGTTCACGGATGGAAATGGGATTAACGTGATGCATTATAGGGATCGCGCAAATCGTCTATTGTTGATATACCTACCGTCTTTTCCTTCTTCTGCTGCTCTTCATCCCACTTGGTTCAATGATCTTCTTATAGAGCTGGCCTTTACACGATCTTATGCGGCGGCTCTCCTCCAAACTTACCTACCCCATTCCTGGGTGGCCTTCCTGGACTCCCCACCATGCTCTTCTACCCCTGTTCCTGACTGACTCTTGGGCTTCCATCAGAGTTCCACCTTTTTTGCACTTTTGCTTTCAGGCACTTTATCCAACTGGAAATGGCTACCATTTCCAGTCGTCGCATTCTCCGTTTTGGAAGTCCCCATCAGTCCACAGGTAACGAGGTCGATACAGAAGGCTCGCAACCTGCTGATTGGTCCCTCGTAGCAGCTGAAGTCACACAGCGGTGTCCTAATCGTATGTAATTTCTATTTTTTGGGGGCGCTCTACCAATAGTCCTTTTCACATGTCCTTCGTCCTGAGTTACTACTGCTTCTCATTGCAGATTTGGTTCTGTTCCAATATCCCCTAAAGATCTCTTCTGCCAGTTACCTACTTCTTTAGGGCTATCCACTGAATGGGATTTAAAATACGGTGACCTTGGAGCCGATTGCACAGAGGGTACCAGAGGTGACCTCGGCTTGTCTACAGTCCCTGTTGGCTGAATGGGGGCAAGTTTTGGCATTTGTTTATACACCTGGGGTCGCATCTGACCAGCGGACACTGACATGGGTTTATTTCCGAGAGGCGACGGTACCGTCATTAGGCTTGTAGCTACAGGAATATTCGCCACAGTGGCTTTGATTCGTTTTGTGCCACCGGTAGATGACGATGATATAGAATCCACTCTACCTTTTGTAGGATTACACTTCGTTAAGGATGGAATGATGATGGGTGTGGCTTCTGTGATTTAAGAGAAAAAGAAAATTTTCACAGCTACAGGAATTTTAAATGTTGTTCAGAATTTGATTACTGATTTGCTGTGAATGTGAATGTGAGTTGAATGTGACCGCCCCCGTTAGCGGGGACAATACCGGATTTAAAACTTTGATTTACTACTACTACTACTTCTTAGCATTTCATTCATCACATAAAACAGAATGCAGTCATAATAAATGTTTTCAAGTAATCTCAAAAGCAAAATTGTTAAGTAATGTCATGTTTTTCCCCTTTTACAACATTAACACGTAAAGTGCCCAATGACCGAATATTCGGTCGTAACTATTGTTTACGTCATTAACATTAATATCTCCCTTGAGGCAATTGGTTAATAATTACTATATTGTAAGGTCTTGCCACCCAATTAGAAGGCAGTTTTCTCCTGCGGCTGTGTGTAATTGGTTGTGCATGAATTTTTTTAATTTTTTCCAATGGCCTTTGAAAATGTAAAAAATGTAAAAAATATCAATCAAATAGCCTCATAGCCTTGCAAAGTTCCTAAAAATCAATGACAAAGAAGGACTTGCCCCTACTAGTCGAGGGAAATTTCGGCGAACAGGGAAATTTCGCAGCGTGATAAAACTAGAAACACTGCGATCAGCATGACCAGTAATGGCCGCCATTACGCTCTACCGGTAACTGTGTGTACAAACAACAACGAACGAAATGGATGAACCCTAATCGCTTGTTTGCAGACAGCAATGGTGATACCGAAAGTGAATTTTTGGGCTTTTATGAGGAGGAGATTGGGTAGGAAATGAAAGTGGTTCTGATGCTGAATATTTTTCGAGATCGGCAGCACTGCAAACTGCTCCGCTTCAACTACTTGATTCACAACAGTGGTACATGGTATGGTGTCTGCGATGCAACTTTTGATACATGTTGTTTATCTAATTCGGCAAGTTTCGATTGTTGCAGCTTAGCCAACCATACACAAACATCATGGCTTCGCATCGCATCACACGCACGGAATGTTCAACCAGCTGGTGGGGTTTACTCTGCAGGCTACACTCGTAGTTAGTTTATGAAATGCCTTTATTATTTGTGTGTTTTGTTTATGTGCTTTGTTTATGAAATCATGCTTTTGTTTATTATGTTTATACTCTTGGACATAACAAACGCGCGCGTTGATTGTTGCGAGTAATGCGTCTATGTGTAACCCGACGGTGCGCCGTTTTGGCAGGGAAGCGGGCGTACGTTCATGATGTTCTAAACTGTCCAAGAAATTATGAGCCAGAGTAGTTTTTGAAATGTAACATTTATTTCAACTAACTATACTTTGTTCGGTCTCGAGTTTCGGGGTGACATCATGATGCGTCTTTGCATTCGCTCTAGCGTTTGGATTGCGGCGTCTTTGTTCGCGTGCGTAAATGCTGCAATTCCAAGGTCTACACATACGTTTCTCGGGTGCATAACCTAACACGCGCAGTGACGTCACCCCCAAACTTGAGAATCGAAAACCCAGAGTATCACATTTTATATAACACCTAAATAGATCCTTGTCATTTGATTGGAGGAATCTCGGATCCACCTGTCATTAAATAAATGATATATTGCCATGCATTACGCCACATACTGTGCATTTTTGTTCCATTTGGCGTGGCAATTTTGTTGCATACGTTTCGTTCTATTGCATGCCTGTGCGTCTCCACAAAACGCGGGTCACCTAATGCACGCACCTATACGGAAATTTGCCGCGACTATGATGCTTTTATGATCATCGCTGATGTGCGTGCAGCCGCGAGTCCTCAGAATTTCTGTCTTTTTTGTGGAGTGTAAGCAATGACTCAACATCTTTGTTGGTTCCCTGACGGCAAAGTTATTTTTTCAGCCTGATCTACGTGGAATTACCGGCCATGGAGGTTTCTTCAGACCAGTTAAGCAGTGACTATATAGTAAAGGTAATTAAATCAACATTTAGGCCTATCCCCCTTCAAGCTGAGGCCTGTTCCGTAGCAACTTACTTGACAGCGGCACATCCTAGGCCAGGCTAGGCTAAGCCTTAGCCGTAGCGTAGTCAGCTAGTTTGAGCTTTAATACTAGATGACAAGGATCCTACTTAGAGGTTATAATAAAACAAAGAATGAATGTTTTTCATTCGTGTGCAATGGAAAGAAAATTTTCATTCTTGAAGATGAAATGTTCCATTCAACTTAGCATGGTCTAGTGGTCAGCAAGCTTACCTCTAGACTATGCCATAGTCGATCTTTGCATTTTTTTTAAACATTCAATATTTGTATACTATAGCACAGTAACATTCATTGACATAAAATATAACACAATCAGTTGGTTTGTATTTTATTACCAACTGGTTTTTTGATAATTTGGCATGTAAAATCCACTCAAACTGCTCAAATATGGGATTTATTTTGCTGCATGTTGTATTTTTTCTCAAAATAAAATGTATTTACAATATTATAATAAATTTTGAAAAAAATATTCACTCAACAAAAAACCTTCCTAATTTAGAGATATTACTTGCTAAAATTAACATAAGGCAGCAATTACAAAAGCACCCAAAAAACACCCAATATTCTCAAAATGGCTGCCTTTGTCTCTTGAAGGGTTAAAGCAATGAACCCCTTTTTTTGAAGAGCGCCCCCAATTTTTCACAAATTGAGATTTTTACACGGATGCATTAGTAACTGGCTAGTAAACTATACCTGTGAATGGTTAAGCTTGAAAATGTCTATGTGTCGCAAACGAAGGAATTTTGTAATTAGAATAATTAATATTGGAGATCTCCGATAATAATTCAACGACTGCTGGAAACGGTCTACAATATGAAATAGCCGGGAAATAGCGCCATGTACGTTTTCTTGAGGTGGCACTATTTCATCATGGACGGACATAAACTTAGCATTTCCAGCTCTGCCGTTAAGTACAATCTGGGATCCCAATTCTAATTACAAAATCGCTTATTTTTATGATAAATACGCATTTTTGAGCATTCTCGTTCGCGGGTGTAGTTTCCTAGACAACCACCAACATAACTGTGCAAAAATATCAAATTTTGAAAATTGGGGGTTCTCTTCAAAAATGTGCTTTAAATTCCTTAAAATTGATAGAAAACAGCACTTTAGCACTGTCTTGTTAGTTGAGTAAAATGTTTAAAGAACTTGCTGAATATCTTGGTGTTATCGTACAATTTTGCTCTGCACAAAATCTAACTAAAATAATCTCCCAGAAGAATATCCATCCATTTAAAGGCCCCTTAAAATTAACTATAATATTCTCATAGCAGTAGCCTCTGAAAAGTGAGGAGCGAGGTAGTTTATTTTTTTACGAAATGACACTCAAAATTACCACTAACTTTCAACCACATCAGAAAAATGGTGAGGCCTTTTTTATTTTAAGTTTACAAGGAATAGGATCCTCCAGAGGTCTCTAAAATCACATTAAAGTGACTGTGGTTGATTAATAACACAATTAGGCCTATTCATCCATCAAAATTTTAAGATTGAAACGTATTTAAGAAAATCAAAAAAAGTTTGACCTTATCCAAAAAAAAAGTGAGGAGGAGGGCTACGAGGAAAATAAAAAAAAAGTTTGACCTTATCCCAAAAAGTGAGGAGGGAGAGCTACAAGGAAAAATAAAAAAGTTTGACCTTATCCCAAAAAGTGAGGAGGAGGGCTACGAGAATCTGATAATTTTTTTTATTTGGCCTAATGTCACAATTACTTTTTTTAACCCCTGAGCACTACCTGTCTTTCAAACAGCAATTCTGATTGGGTAATTACATCATATATTCATTCCAATGACCAGTTAAAAATGCAGCTTCCAAATATTTAAGCTCTAGTCCTCTTCAGCCCTACCACCACTCTTACCAAGGCCCTGATTGGCTAAAAAAATCACATTGGTTCCACTATGACCAATCAACACACAGTATTCATGTGGTTAAACTAACCTGAAGAAAACACCGTCTTGTCTGGGCAACGGGGACGCCTGAACCAACAGATGCCACGGATCTTTCCAACGCGTCGCATCCCCTGCTAACTGTCTGTGCGGTAGTCACCATATCCACAGGCCTAGGAGACAGGGCCGGTTGTCCTAACGACATACTATGGGCCGGTGTGGTCGAGATGTATGATCCCGTTGCCATGACACTTGAGACTGGTCTACTGGTAGGAACTGGTGCAATTGAGACTATGTTTTGTGGTGCTACAGTTACTGTGAGCTTTTGTTTTGGAGTAATAGGTACTGGCTGGATGCTGAATGGAGCTGGGGATTTTGCGGGCTTGAGGGCGCCTGTGTTGGCAACTGCTAACGGGACCATTTTTGGTGCCGGAGAACCTGGAGGAGAGAAACATGCCCCATTGAAATTATTTTTGTGTTTAGTTTTATTTGAATCAAAAGTGCCAAGTCTCCTGTTCTAATTAAAAAATTCACTTTGAGATGCGAACATGTTAGTTTTGAATCCAAATTGGACCTTATTGAAAAAACTGCAAAGAAAAACATCTGAAGGACACACCCACAAGCACTACTAGCATACATGTATCTTTTAGGTCAAAATATTCTTACATACAGTCACCACCAAAGTTTTGTGGGAAACAAAACTTGCAGTTTTTATGTTAGAAGTGAGAACATTTATTTCAACTCCCTATTCTATACGGTGTTAAGATAGAAGGTTAACATCAGTTTTTTGTCTCTATCTTCAAAAAGAAATGGAGTTGAAAGCTGACATTCGGAACAACAATGAGAAAAATACGGTCTTTCCTCTGATATCAAAATTGATACAACTTCCAGGTAAATCGGATGATGATTGGAGCGAGTACTTTTAAGATGATCAGAACTAGCATCTTTAAGCTTTAAAGCTTTTAAAGCTTTATATATGATCAATCTAGTATAGTATCACCAAATGTTTCACAAAACAAATATCCTGCACCTTACATGCATGCATGAACAAATATCCTGCACCTTACATGCATGCATGTACACACACGCACACACACACACACACACACACACACACACACACACCACACTTAAGCACTCACAAACACAAGCTGTTTGCACACATACAAGTACCTACCCGGTGGTTGCCCACCATTGGCCGTTTTGGCCACTGTGATCGGCACAATATTAGCTGGTTGGATGGGCATGTTCTGTACCTTGGGAGGCGTGGCCCTCAGGCTAGTGGCAGCTGCTAGTTGGTCGGCAGGAACCAAAATGGACGCTGCAGGAGATGCAGGGTTACCGGGGTGTTGCTGAACATAGGTTACTCTGAAGAGTAGAGAAATCATATTTTAATATCAGTTAAGTCAAATAATGTAAGAAATTTATTAACCCTTTTGGATGATATTCTCTAACTTTAGACCCAGGTTTAAACCAGGGTTAGTCCTACACGAGTGGACCTTTTATCTTTCAACATACTAAGAAAGTTATTTAAAATAATGGGCGAGAAAATTCCTCTTGGATGGGCCGTTCCCATCCATGAGGAATTCAGTTGTGTGTTTTGCAGCGGGGTTAAACCACTAACCTCGACGGACTTTTGAAGTCAATAATTTATTCAAAAATTATCATGATATTACTGAGATTTATTGAGTGAAGGTTTAAGAGGTGATTTTTTATTTCGTAATGTCACTGGGACTGCCCAAATCAAACAGGTCATGTCCTGCCCCCTGAGAAAATGCACCTTTGGCTACTAACCTCTGACCAGCAGGCAGCACCAACTTCTGTTGAGGTTGTCCAGCTTGTAATATGGTCCCCGCTGGTAATGACATCTGAGTGCTTGGTATCGTCACTGTTGGTAGTCCGGCTGCAACAGTGACCACAGGGCTGCACGGCTGCGTCATGATGGTCATGGGTTGCGTGCCCATGGCACCCGCTATCGATGCCGAAATGGGCTGAACGGTGACCCTCTGGGGCGATTGCACATAACTCTGTTGAGGATTTGTAGTCGACAGTATCTGAGGAGAGACTCCCGCAGGTTGAGAAGAAATCACTGGGAAAACGGTCTGTACTTTGTTGCCGTTCAGGGCAAATATTGGAGTGGTTGGCAAGTTCTGATTAGCTGGTATAGTTTGCGAGGGCGCTTGGTTGCTCTGATTGGCAGGGACTATAGTTAGCTGATTGTTGGGTGCGGCTTTTATCGTAAACTGACTGTTCTGTTGGGTGGGGGTTAGTTGAATGCTTCCGAGTTGCACCTGATTAGTCGGTGCGGCCGTGATCTGAAGCCCTGCCGCAACTTTGTTTGTCCCCGTCATCTGAGCGGGTATCGAAGGCAGAATGTACTGCAGGTGTGTCACCCCCGTAGGCTGCTGGCATGCCTGGCTGACAGACGCCGGGGTAATCGTCACGGGGATCGTCATTTGACCCGTTCCCGTGGCAACTTGTTGAACTTGTGCTGCAGGTCTGGATTGGATTGGAATGACGTTATTGTTTGGTTTTAACACAATGTTAGATAACATTGGTGTCCTGAGGTGTTGCTGCTGTTGTTGTTGCTGCTGCTGCTGCTGCTGCTGCGGCAGCTGCTGTTGCGTTTTAATATTCGTAGCCACCCCAGGACTACCTGGCACAATGTTAGACTCGGCAACCTGTTTTGCCTGTTGATATTGTCTGTAAAAGTTTGGATGCATTCAAAGGGACAGGAGCCCCTGACACAGGAGCTAATGCTGAAACGTGCGACGGCTTAGTAGCAGGGGCAATGTTCAAGACATTACTAGTCCCAGGTATTCTCGCTTGGACTTGATTTTGCTCTGAAACCACCGTTGGAGTTGACGGTTGAGCTGTGGCTGTTGAATTTTGCACCGTAAACGTTGCAAATATGGGTGCGTTTGTCGCTGTCGGTGTTCCCGCTGTGGCGATTCCGCTCACAAGTCCGCTGAGAACCTGGGGGCTGACGATGACTGTTCCAGTTGGAGCTGGATTCAACTGGACCTGGCCAGGTGCTAGAAGTCCTCTTTGGGCAGTCTCTGTGCCCACCATACCTAATATAGTCTGTTGGTTTGTGGCTACTTTATCAGGAGCTTGCTGACCAGCGATAGGTGAAGGGAATATCCCCAATGGGTAGGGTGTTGTCTGAACCTGAGATGTTGATTGCAATGATCCTACCCGATTACCTGTGTTACTACTATTAGGGACAATGCTTTCCACTTTCTGTACAATTGGTCTTTGACTATGCTGTGTCGTCATGGCTGCGTCCGTCTTTCTATACTTGGGATGCGCAGCTGCTTTGCTCCTATCCGCTAATTCCGAAGCGTCGGTTTTCTTCAGCTGGACCTCGGGTCCACCTGGTTTATAGTCTTTACCTTTCCAGGGCTGATATTCATGAAACGCTTTAGCCTTGCTGCCACTGCTCTGTTCGCTTTTGACTCGAGCGGGATGTGCCTTGAACACAGCTCCTTTGGGTTGGAATGTGCTTCCCCCTGTTACAGGCCTTGTGATTGGTTGGCCGTCGTGGCCTAAGCTAATACCGTCAGTTTGGTCTGATCCTGTTAGCTCACTCCTGATTGGTGCATTCGAGTCCAGCTTGGCCTTGATTGGTTTAGGTCTATGGGGTTTTCTTGGAGGAAGATGGTGGTTTCATGACGGGAGAGAATCTCTGCTGAGGGAAGGCGGTGTTTTCAATCATGGTCTCGTCCTCGGATTCGGTCTCGCTGTTGCTATCGGCAACATTCTCTTTGCACTGCAGGTCGATGTGTGGAACTTTGCTGACCTCCTCATCAGCTGTAATTGGAAAATAAAAATAGGATATAGTAACTTCTTCTCCCATGTAAATTAAACAAGCAAATTTCAAATAATCTAATCATTTTAAAATGGAACCTGACCTTGTTCCTTTGCAATAGTTCCTTATTGATATTGTCAAATGTGACTTCCTTGTAGCAAATTAACTACGGCTACTGTAGCATACTTTTTCAATGTAATTTGTAAAAGGTCAAAGTTTCATCTTGTGTACAGGCTAAAGAACTGCTTCTGTTTTAATTTAAGTGAAGTAAAAACTCCACATTTATATTGCATTTGCTGTCTTTATTCACATGGATTTTTCATTGTGACCTTTGAAGCATGTGCATTCTTTAACCACTTGACTTGGAGCGCGTAATATAACGCTCTGCAGGACTTACCGCTGTGCGTGTAAGGCGTAATATTACACTCTGAGATTTTCATGGAAGTAATGCAGGCAAGATTAACTGACCCTTGACCCTAACTTTTACTGGTCCTATTTACTGACCATGCCTTAAAAGGTCATGGTCCCAGATGTGACCTTTGACCTTGTGAACTGGAAGCAGAGCTTAAATACGGTGACCTGAAAATAGGTTCCGCATACCACTGTATTTACGAAAAATCGCTAGGTGTGGTCAAGTGGTTAAATACCGTGACCCTTGCTCTGCCTCACGTTGTGTCATTTCATTTATCAGGAAAGATGGAATATTTGAAGACAACGATAGTGTTTTGCATCGTCTTTTAAATCATCTATTACATGTCTTACAAATCAAAACTGTCAACAGACTTTACTAATCACTTACCGATGACGTCGTCATCTCCTTCTTCATCAATCACCATCTGCTCCTCGTCACTCAGGGTTTCTTCCGATTCCAGACGAGGCCTCTCTGCTGGTTTTAGTTTTGGCAGTGATTTTTCCAGAGACGGTTTAGTTTCAGCAGTTGATTCGAGGGGTTTGGTGCACATCTGAAGGGAAACGAGTACGGGTTAGCTAACCTCAGAAAGGGAGAACATTTTGCTTACCTGGCTTTTTACTGTTAATTACAAAATCCAGTTAAAATGGGGAGTTTCAAATTGTGCAAATTGTCGTCTTTAACACATGACCCATGTTATCTTGTGTTCATGCCCATTGCAACAAATTTCTTGTTAATTTCTTTTCAGAGACAATGTCTGCATATCAGTTTGTTCATTCAGTATGCATTATTGCCATATGTTTTGTAAGAATTTTGATCAAAAATACCAATGATACAACTTATACCCCATTTGGGATATGTGTTTTGTGAAGATGGTCCTTAGATATACATTGAGAATGTTTCCCTTTTAGACAGAACAGTTACTTAGAGGAGCAAAATCTAACAAGTGCATGGTCAGTGCTGAAAAATCTTTAACCTTTCACCCCAGATGATTCTGGTAACTTTTAACCACCTGGGCACTACCACGTATGATACAATTTGTCTAATTGGCTCTTTACAGGACAGAACATGAGATAACCATTTGAATAACCAATCAAAATAGTGCTTCTGTATCACTCTGAGTAAACCTAAGCCACTCTTCTTACAGTATCTCTGATTTGCTCATTACATGATATAGACATCCAATTAACCAATCATAATATAGTGTTAGATGGCCGCACAAACCAATTTCTTCATGGGGTACCTTTGAAGTACTTGTTAAGTAGCCGCGGGTACTCACCCGCCGCAAGGGTACCACATCACTGGCCGCAAAAGTGGGGTAACATCCACCTAAGTACACACGCAGTAGCTTAACCACTCGTCACACCATGCTGGAGTACCGGATGGGTACTCCCATGACAATGAGCTTTTGATCTTTTTGTTGTTGTGAGTAGTGTAGTTAATTATTTTATCAATTATTTAACATTTTGGTCACATAGGTTTATATGTTTTACACTAAAATAATATCATTTACAGGGGTTTTGGTGATTGATGCTCAACACAAATATAGATGTTACTAAGCTTGAAAATACTCAGAAAAGTCGTAAACAAACAATGGAATGTTGGCGCCCTCTATGGTCCCAAGTGATGCCTACTAGGCAGCGGTAGGAGAGTACATGTGAATGAAGGTAATACCCGTGGAGTAGATGCAGAGGTACCCACTAATGGTGCCTTACATGGGTACCTGTCAGTCACCTAGCAGGCACCTGCAGAGTACACTATAGGATGGGTACTGCTAAGTCAACATAGGCTGCTATCAACCAGAGGTTGTGTACTTCGCCAAGTATTAGTTGTAGGTATGCATCAAAATGTATCAAGGGTAACCTTCGAGATATAGTAGAGCAAGAGTACCCAGGGAGTAGGCCTTAAGCTCGGGGTTACACCGTGAGTAGGAATCGTGATGTGTATAAATAGGCAGGTAGGGCCCCCAGGGGTTTTTAATTTCCAAATGAACTGTCTGTCCGGAAGCATCTGTTTCCAGAAATATTTCAAATCGTTTGAGAAGCCATCTCTAAACCACTGACTAATCTTGTTTGGATTTGATTGATTTGAATGGATTTTTCATGCTGATTCAAATATGGTAATTAAAATACATTTTAAATTTTGGGGGAAAAATTGAAAAATTTTGAACTCTTAGGCTGGTACCAGGGGGCTGGTATTCTGAAAGGGAGTCTAACTTTAGACCTGGGTTTAAACTAGGGTTAGTCCTACATGAGTGGGATCTTTTTCCTTCCAACATACTCTAAATATATGCTGTAACGGGTGAGAAAATCCCTCATGGATGGGCCGTTCCGGCCCATCCATGAGAAATTTCCTCACCCGTTACATTTGACTTTCACAGTATTTTGAAAGGAAAAAAGGTCCACTCATGTAGGACTAACCATGGTTTAAACCCAGGTCAAAAGTTAGACTCCCTTTCAGAATACCAGCCCAGTGACTACAGGGTTACACATGCATACATACAAGTCCAATCTGCCTGTCACCACCCAATGCCCATAGTATCAGCCCAGAGGGTGTATTGAGTCAATCCCACAATGCACCAGTTTTGGGAAATTTCACCCAAAAATCCTGACCTCTATGCTCATTTTCACCCACAAAGTATTAGTACTTAGGGAAACTGTGGTTTCTTAAACTTTTGGAACACTTTATCCCTAAGTACTGACATAAGTTTTGTACAGTACAGTATAGGCTTTTTTTTTTTTTTTTTTTTTTCAGGCTTAAGTACCTAATTAGTTTCTAAAAGTGTTAAAATGGACTATTTATGAGCTCAAATATATTTTCTTTCATTTTGGCTACTTTTTAAACCAATTTCTACAAGCCAAGTACTTGGAAAAGTTCTTAAAGTCCTGGTTATCCAATTTTAAAATTACTAGCAAAAAACTGTTTAAATATGTTCATTTTGATATAGCAGAGACTTGAAAGGTCAAAGAATGGAAAGTTTGGAAAAGAATGGAAAATATTACAAATTAGCATTAATTTGGATGGATTTTGGTAAAAATGGCCTTTTTGTAGTGGAAAATCATGTTTCGAACATCACTAAGTTGTTCAAAATGGGTACTTTAATTTTGACAATTAAAGTAATTCATGCTTATGAGTAACTTTTTTGTAAAATATGTATTATAGTATTGAAGAAAATGAAGTGCAAGCATGTTTTAGATCTCTAATTAAAGAAATAGAGCATCTCAAAAGCACTACTTTGTGCTGTATTTCTTTAAGTTGTCAGTTTTGTCCAAAAAAGACCAAGTTTTCCGATATTTCTTTTGTCCATAACTCATGAACCCCTTGACCGATTTTCAAAATTCAAATGTTTTTTTAAAGCATTCAATGAGTTCTTCAACATGAGTTAAACAAGAATGCTCTAAAATCAAATTGAAATTTTGGTGTGACAGCCCTAGTATTAGTACTTAGGGAAACTGTGGTTCTTAAACTTTGGAACTCTTTATCCCTAAGTACTGACATAAGTTTTGTACAGTACAGTATAGGCATATTGCAATGCATTGTGGGATTGATTCAAAACACCCTCTGGTATCAGCCCATACAGCAACCCACTCACCTCTGTTAACACAGCCAGTGCAGAACTGTCCACTTGGATCTGTTCATGAGGTGTTACTGGGATGTGTGAGGCACTCAGGAGCGTTTCTTGGGAGGGATGGATGACATTGGCATTTGACGATGATGTAGAGGCTGGGGCTGCAGACAATAAGAGTGAGGTCTTTGATGGTGAATATTGTTATCAATGGCAAAGTGCTTATATTATCGTTTTCTGTCAAGAGTTGTTAGTAAGGCCAAAAAAAAAATGTTGGTTTGCCCTTTTCCGACCCACCCGAATTTGGTCATTATCATGTTTTGAGGAGTCCAAGTGTGTGAAAATATCGGATCCAAAACATGATAATGATAAAATCGGATGATTTACGCCCAATATTAATTGGTCTCGCTATGAGTTTTAAAATATTGGGCTCGACTGCGTCTCGCCCAATATTTTTGCGACTCATAGCTCGACCAATTAATTTGGGCTTTAATCGATCCAATTTTATATCAAAGTTGGGTGGGTGCCTTTTTTTAGTCTAACCGAAGTGTACACCACCACAATACCATTGCAACAGTGATGGATGCTAAACTATTCACACTGTCCTCGGTTTAATAGGCAGATCAGTAGGACTATACAAGGCTTGGATTAGGCAGCTAAGATCTGTCAACGAACAGGTGGGGGATGCGAATGGGACATACACGCTCAGCATTGCTATTCAAATTGAACCTCATTGTCCTGAGCGCGTGTCTTCCACTCACGTCTGCACCTGTTTGCCGACATATCTTATCAGCCTGGCTCAAGCCAGGAATAGTCCTACTGATCTGCCTATTGTGAACAGGGTGAAGAGTTTGCAACAGTGATGGATACTAAACTATTCACCCTGTCCACAGTTTAACAGTATCCATCACTGTTGCAATGGTTTTATGGTTTACGATATGGTTGGACTAAAAAAACAAAAAACGGGTGACCGACCGCTGACGCGCCCAATTTCGTGCGGGTCAGAAAAGGACAAACAAACATATTTTTTTTCCAGCCTATTTTATACTCCCATTTTCCTGAATCGGTAAACTTTGATCAAAATGCACAAACTTATCTTTCATCTAACGATGTTGGGATTAGTAGGAGGGACAAATGCAGGAAGGTAATGTTCTGGTAATTACAATTCATTGCAGTGTCCATGCCCTGGATGATCATCAAGGCAGTTTCATGCCAAACCTTTGAAAGACAAAATTTGTAATTCAAATATCCGTGTATCCCTCTAGGGCAGTGAAATGGCAAGTAAATAGCATGGGCATATTCAGACTACATGAAATGCTTACCTGGTCTTATAACATCCGCAAACTAACCAAATTGACAATTTAGAAATCCTACAAATTCCAACCAGTCGGATTTTTAATCTATTTAAAGGAAATATGTCATGATTCTGAATATTTGGAAAATTTGGTATGGATGAAAAGCTTAAGTAACGTAGATTACATATAAATCAAAATAAGTTGAAAATTGTCCACATTTGTTGAG
>JAMKCH010010206.1:0-29125 GCA_023653785.1 Ophioderma brevispina | reverse complement strand
ATGTTACAAAACGTTTGATAAAAGATCGACATTGTTGCTACTTTTTGATAGCAATATGTCCACCTAAGGAATAACAAACTAAAAATACTTTTAATTCGTTCACAAGAGACTTCTCTACTCAATAAAGGCAGATACAGTTAACTACCGTTATCATCTGTGAACAGCGTTATCAGTTAACAAACATAAATGTATTCAGTTATAGCTCGTATTACATGTTTACGCATTCACAACTATGCAGCTAATTTGTATTAACGTTGTGTAGGGCAAGCTATTTTCGTGGATTATTGCCACTATGAAAACTTTCACATCATGTGTATATTTTAAGAATATTTCAGTTTATGGAGTAGTTGACGGTAAAAAAAAAAATTACACGAAAATAAATGTAAATCTCCAAATATAATAAATTATTTGCTGTTCCCGCTGATTTGTGTTCACGTCTTTAATAAATTGCAATGGAAAAGAGCACCTGAACCTGGAAACAATTTTGTCAAAATCACGGATATTGAACCACTGGATAACGTGTTCACGATAAAGCTGATCACGATTTCTCTTGTTTTTGTGGTGTAACATAGGGTTTATAGAAGAAAACGAAACCTTCCAATACTCTTAGTGTCAGTGGCATTAGACCTATGACTTACATGTGGCGAGATAGATAATACACTCCGAATAAGATACGGATAACGTTGTTCACAAAGGTTAAACGGGTTCGCTTCAAAAACCGAACTTCATATTTACTAAAACAACAAATTGAAGTATTTGAGGGAGTACGTTTCCAAGTGGACAAATTCCAATACTATGGATATGAAATTACTACATGAATGTTCATAATTAATGGAATCTTACGACATTGAGGTTAAGAAATAGTCGTTGCTGCACTGATACGTCGTACATCATTTTCGTGAAAGGTGTGTTGTGTTAAAATAACATGAGTAAGGTTGTTGCTACAGTACAGAAAAATGTTTTGATACTTTTGGTTTGGTAGCATATATTTCTTCAAAAAGCAAAACAAAAAAAAGAATATTATATTTCTTTATAACAAATCAAGTTAGTCTAAAAGTACACCCGAAGCTGTGGGAAAATGATTTTTTTTGCTGTGGGGTTGGGGGGGTGCTTGTCAACGTTAAATCTGAAATGATAGTGTCGTCAAAAGTATAGCCAAGTATGTGTTCTCATAAACTCAGCCGATTTCTATCAAGAATACAAAAAACAAAATAATCTTGTGGGTAGTAAATTTTTCCTAGCTCCAAGAAGAAACGGTAAAAATGCTAATGCCAAAACCGAATTTGTAGAAGTTGCCCATATTCTAATAATATGGCGATCTTTACAATGGGTGGCCTTTCGTGGTAATTGGTGTATGTCCGTTTCATACTGCTTCATCATTATCATCACGATTTTTAAACACATTTCACTATTTTATCAATTTTATAAGTTGCAAACCACTATTTAATTAACACATGGTCATCTACAGCAGGATAACACTAAGGGCGTTTGCCAATATGGCCGCAAATGTGCGTTGAATGACTACATTATTGATTAAACTGGTCAATTGATCTTGTACGTAATTGATTGGGAGGTGGTGAAATGTCACTACAAGCTAACGATGATGGTGTTTGGGGGACAGTATGGATCCAAACAACATCACAAACCAGAATTACCCAGCCTACTTTGAAAGAAGATACTCTAATGACCTCTTCAACGTGAAGAGGTCATTCTTCTGGGATATATGATTCCATTATGCATTTTAGGTACAAAATTGAACATGTTTTTTGTTTTTGTTCTAACTTTTGGCTATTAATGTTGATTAGTTGTACTACAATTTAAGTAATATGTGATTAGGAACCTCCAGACAACATTAAAATAGCATTACCCAGAATTCCTTTCGGGGAACATATGCTACTACTTATTAAAATGAACATTATTCTGCATCATTCGGTATGTTGTTTACTTTTTCTTTTTTTTAATAATTTTGGATACTCTTCCGCTTGGCTTTTTTACACAACATCCATTTGACTCTTGGTCCCAGTGTAGCTCATATAATAGAATGCTTTCCACGCAAGCTCTGAAGATCTCACATTGCCAAATGTTGTGAGCTTGTTACAGGCATTCCATGTTTTCCTTCTTGTGACAAGCGATGTGGCAAGGTAATTTGAAATAGTCAGCCTCCTTGAGGTTCATCACCATCTTAAAAAGATAGGCTGATGATTGCTATCCTCATTGACAGTCGTATTCTCCAGTTTTCTAAACAATAAGAAGGAGACCAACCCTAACGGGCAACAGCATCTTCCAAGCATATCAGCATGTCTTGTGCATCTTGTAACTGGTCCACAGTGACCGTAAGGTCATGTGTATAGTCAAGATATGTGAGATGCATTTCTGTCTGACATCTCTACTTTCTTGATTTCAAAGCGTGTCATTTGCCATTGTCAATATCAAGGGATTGTCCGAACATATTACAACGGTCACAAAGAGGTAGGCAGTTAAGGACCATCCATACTCTGTACAAATGATTATGCGTCTTTATACACAGAGCAACCCTGGAAGTTCTCTTCTAAACGTTCCTATTAACACCATCAAAGGCCTTTGAAAATTTTCCTCAAGGAAATTTTAAGTTCTTCAACGATCATTCCGAGGGCTAGGATCCGAGGTAGCGTAGATATGCCTTAACCCTCGTCTACCGAAGGGGGGGGGGGTTACCACCCCCCTTCAGGTTTTTTCCCCGGCTTGCTAAAACCCCCTTTTTTGGTGCCAAGTTATTTAATGTAATTGTCAATTGACATGTTCCGCTCCTTTTCATCCAAACACAAACATCCACCGGGGTATAGGTAAGATACAGGTGATCCCAAAGTGATGGATAGGGGGTGGTAACCACCCCCCCTTCGGAAGAGAAGTACCAACATGCCTAACACAACACAAGAACATCACAGACACTTGATTTTGGTACCAATAGATAGCTATGGTCCTCCTCTTTCCATTGATACCCAAATGAGGGACCAAAGGCCTAGAATGACGTCACTAAAGTTCGCTGTCAGGCAAAACGGACATTTCCTAGGACACACACAGTGGAAAAGTTCAAGTTTTCGCCCAAAAGGTTAGGAAAATCGGATTTTCATGCGGTTTTTGACTCTACTTGATGGAAAATGACTAGTTTTATATAATGACAGCATTGTAGAGCTATAATAAGGTGTTTGAGTCGCTAAAATTGCGAAATATCAATTTTCCACCCTATATTCAGTATTTTCGGACTTTCCTCAACATATGACGTCATGGTGACGTCATAAAGGGGATGTTGGTACTTATTTTGGTACTAATGGAAAGAAGAAACTCTAAGCTATCCTTTGGTACCAAATTTACAGGAATCGGGTGTTCAGTAACGAAAATCACAGGTGGGGGGGGTAACCATCCCCCTTCGAGAGTTTGTTACAAAAAAAATGGCTCAGGTAGACGAGGGTTAACGGAAGCCGTTCTAGTTTTGTCTGTTATTGGAACAGTGTGAGGAGAGATTCTATTGAGTAACATTGAGTTGTAGATTTTAGTGGCGATTGAAGTCAATGAAATACCCATGTAGTTCTGGGTAGTTGAAGTTCACCTTTTTTTGACAGAGATGTGATTGAGGACCTTGAAAAGGCAGCTGACTTATTTCCTTTCTAGGTCTCATTACAAAATGTCAACAGCTGATCATGGAAGTGTGGGGATTTCCATATAAGAGTGGGAATATAGTCAGGTCCCGAAGTCCTGGAGATTCTCTGTTTCTTCAGCCAAGTTTGAAGTTCCTTCATGGTGAAAAAAACTCTGCTCTGTCAGCAACCTTATGGTGGAAGAAGGAATCGTCAATATTTTGTCCTATTCGATTGATTGGCCGGCTGTTGTACTGAAACAATGTCTTTTGGCGTAGTTCAGTGGTATCACCTTTGATACAGATGATAAGAGTTGCTTTCTTGTTGGTTATCTCCCGGCAGGCAGCCCCCACGCTGCAGCATATTTGTTATTATAGTGTCGACTATCAATCTCTTCAGTCTTGACCATGATGCAAGTTAAGTATTTCAGTATAGGCTTCATCAAAAGCACCTTTTTTGCTTTGGCTTATTCAAAGTGATCTCATCATTTGAAGCAACACCTTCCTTCTTTTCTTGAGAAGCATGCCCAGAGCAATCTCTTAGCTGTTGTTAGAATTTCATATTCTGCACTGCTGTCTTCAAGCTCTTCACAGAAGTGTGAAACCGCAACTGCATATTCTTCACTGATTGTGCCCTTTCCAGTCTATTCGTTTGACAGGATCTTTGGCAGGCCTAGAGATCTGCTCTGGCAGTAGCTAATATGACATTTGCTACAAAGGTTGAGTAGCATTTTTACTCTGCCTTGTAGTAAACATTTTACTCAGTAAAAGAGTCAATATTTGACTCAAAATTTGTTGAGTAAAATTTTACTCCGCTTTATTCAACAGTTGAGCTGTGACGTGACATTTTTTTACTCAACAGGGTGATAAAGCTTTACTCAACCCACAAGGAGTAATATTTTGTACTGTATTTGAGTACATTTCTTGCTAAATCGTTTTGACTCAACTGGTGTTGAGCACACTGTTTGGCCAACTGTTGAGCAACATTAATTTTACTCAATTGACATTGAGTAAGTAATACTTTGGATGTAGGTATAAAGCAAAATGTTTATTCATCAGAAAGCTACAGGTTGCTCAACAGGTTGATTAAAATGGCTTGTTCAGTATACTCGAAACTTCCAGATCTCCTGACTTGATTTCTGTAATAGAACCTCTCTTTCAAACATAAAAATGACAAGCAAGATTTACTTCACTTTGGTATTCTTGGTATTTAAAAAGTAACACAAAATCTACAAGGACATATTTTCATTACTTTACCTTTATCTTCGAAGTCCTGGTGGATCAAAATCATGATATGTATAATGTCACCTGCACGTCGTGTAGTCGTGTACCGAATGCCCATGCACCAGTAAAACTATAGGTCATAAATTTGTCAGATTAATTGAAAATATCATGCTGGCATAACATACAACCTATAAGTTTACTGAGCAATAGCGAATCCCCATTGGAATACACAGCCCTCACAGTGATACAGGCATCAAGTCACTCGGTGAAAGGTTGCCGAATTCATAGGCTTGATATGAGGTACCGTAGACATATTCCGGTTACAACGGAATCTCACCAACTTCATAATCATAACAAGCCCATTGCATCACCACGGTAATTATTATTATTATTATCTGATTATAATTTGTTGGTGTAAAATATTAGAATGGCCAGCATTTCCGTGACACCAGCATGTCATCTGCCACTGTAATGTCCGCGGCAATTCTTGGGCTGCACGTTTCTGGGGTCGTCAACGTTGCTTAAGATCATAATTAACGCGGTGTAATTTCTGATCCGTCACTGCGTCAAACTTCTGTGTCACGCAAGGTTGAGTTATATTTCAAAACGGCTTTACTCAACATATATTTCACAATTTTACTCGGGTGAGGAGTAAAACGGAAATTTGTGTTTTACTCCATGCTGATTAAATCTTGACTCAACTTTTTACTCAACACGCTTTACTCCCCGCACTGAGTAAACTATTTGTTAGAATGTATTGGTTGTGGTGTTGTAGGTAAATAAGGCATCGATGGACCGAGTTGGCATTGAAGCCGCCTCCTAGTAGAATGCTTTGAGCAGAGTTTGCATATAGGGGTTTAGGATATTTCATGGTAGAAATGTACAACTTCTAATGGGAGATTATTGTGATTGGTGTAACCGCACAAAACAGCAGTTCTGGATTTCCCAATAGAGCAACTTTCATGATGCGCTCATTGTATCGTATGATGCTGGACCAAGCTTTGAACTTTGGAATTGTTTTCATTCGCTAACTGCAACCCACACAAATACGTGTGTACCTTCATAAATGGGCATAATGGCTTTCCAAATACTACGATATGCACAACAAAACTGGTGGTTCCCAAAACTATGATAATGAAGTGCGTACATGCGTATGCTCATTATAATACTTTTTGTTTTGCCGTTTCCAGGAGAATTCGGCCATTTTGACTATAATGCAAGATCTTTTGTTCTGACCCAATGATACACAGGTGGCCATTTTGAAAATGCAATTACAATGTGTCTTCTAGTGTCACATTACTGTAAGTAACTGCATGTTTATATAATTAAACAGAATTAATCCTCGTCTGACCGGGGGGGTGTCCATAACGGATGATTCCCTGTCCCACAAAAACGCAAAAGAATATGATGTAAGCTTTTTATGTAATTGTAAGTTTATCCTTTGCGGTCATTTTAGCGAAAAAAATTGGAGGTACCACTTTCAGGGAGGTCAGGGTGTGGGGATGGTTGCCACCTTCCTATACTTTACTGTGTAAAATGCCCCAAATGGTACTTATGTTACTTATGATGCTACTGTAAGCAAATACTGACAGTACTTTTTTTCTTTTTTGTTCTTATTTTTAGATTAATAACATGCTTACTTAGGCACATATCATTGCTAAATAAATACAAATTTTGCTTGAATAAATGGCAAAAACGGTCGGTCGAAAACCCCTTGATTTTGGAAATTTGCCTACAAATGCTATAAATAAGCTCTCAGTTATGACGTCACTGTAACGTCGTATTGTTAAAAAAAACTTTATATGTGTGTATTTTATTTGAAGAAAGGACATATGTAGCTATACACATTGATACCAAACAAGATGATGTTTATCCCTTCATTACGAAAAATTAAGTGAAAGTGAATGTAGTAGGAAAACCCTTGGTTGGACGAGGGTTAAGTTTTTAAATTGCGTTTAAAGAACGGGACTGAAACGATATACCATAAGACTGCAAGATGCTGATACCAAACAGAAATTTCAGATCGAACTGTCAAACAGGTTTAGAGATCTCCGCTGTGAGGACATATCAACTTCAATCACAGAGAGATACGACCAGTTCGAGAAAACTGTTGCTGAAGTAGCAGAGAAGGTGGTCGGAAAGCGCAAACCATGTGGCATGCCTAGCTGGGTGACATATGATATCCGCAGACTGCGTGAAGAAAGAGATAGCGCAAAGAAGAGGTACTTACTCTTAAGAACTCGCCAGTCCAGAAAGACTTGGAGGAAGCTTAACAACAACTTGACTGATTCGTATAGATGTGATGAATTGGCTTTCATACAAAAACAGATGGAAGAACTCCAGGAAGCCGACCGGAGAGGCGATTATAACACCGCCTGGAAAATCATCAACACAATCTCAGGTCAAAATAGCAAACCAAACCATAAAGTCAAGAAACGTGACGGCACAGCACCAACCAGTGACACAGAACTTCTCGACGAATGGAGAGAGTACTTTGCTGATCTGCTTAATAATGACAGCGGAACAACTTCATCAACTCTTCCTTCACCAGCTGATCAAGATCTTCCCATCTGTGTAGACCCACCCACCATAGAGGAAATACAGAAGGCAATACGCAGTATCAAAAATAACAAAGCTGCTGGTTTGGATTATGCTATAACAGGAGAAGCCCTCCAAGGCGGTGGAGAAGTAATGGCAAACATCATACACTCTTTTTGTGTGGAAGTCTTCAATGGACATACTCCTCCAGACCAGTGGATCACCAATGTCATTGTCCCTTTGCCTAAGAAAGGGGACTTGACTCTTATGACCAACTACAGAGGGATTACACTGATTTCCATTGCTGAAAGGGTGTACAACAGGGTGTTGTTGACAACAATCAGAGACCATGTCGATCCCTTGTTAAGAAACAACCAAGCTGGCTTTCGCCCTGGCAGAAGTTGTTCACAGCAAATTCACATCCTGCGAAGGATTATTGAAGCATTTGGGAACTACTAGCTCCCTCTTACCATCACATTCATTGACTTCAAGAAGGCATTCGACTCCATCAACAGAAGTGTCATGTTTGCAATCTTGCGTTACTATGGTATACCTGAAGTCATAGTCAATGCCATCAGGGTCCTTTACGACAACTCTAAGAGCGCTGTTATGGTGAATGGCAACATCACTGATTCTTTCCAAGTCACCACTGGAGTGTTGCAAGGAGATGTTCTTAATTGCCACGTTCCTGTTTATCATACTCATCGATTACCTGATGAAGATGGCAACAGATGACACCACGCCTGGTGTAGTCACACATCCTCGTCGGTCAAGGAGACACCCAGCGGTAGCCTTAAATGATTTGGATTTTGCAGACGATATTGCCTTGCTTGAGTCGTCAATACCAAATGCATAGGCTCAACTCACTAGAACAGCTGCGGTTGCAGAACAACTGGGCCTCACAATCAGTGTATCAAAGACTGAATATATGACCATCAACTGCAACGCCCAAACACCTCTGGAGGTTTACAACCAGCCGATAAAACATGTGACCAACTTTAAGTATCTTGGATCCATGATGACCACCAGTACCAGTGACTTAACTAGGCGAAAAGCTCTTGCATGGACTGCCTTCTGGAAGCTTGAAAAGATCTGGAAAAGCTCATCGATCTCAATTGCCACCAAAGTTAAGATTTTTAACTCCTCCTGTGTGACTGTACTCCTGTATGGATGTGATTCATGGATACTATCTGCTGACATGGAGAACAAGCTAAATGCATTTGCAACATCATGCTACAGAATAATGCTGAACATCAAACGTCTTGACTTTGTAAGTAATGCACAAATCCATCTTATGACCAACACCAGGCCTCTCATCAACACTGTAAGGCAACATGAACTACGGTTCCTTGGCCACATTCTCCGAATGCCAGAAGATGAGCCATGTAGACGATATGCTCTCCTCGAACCAAGACATGGCAAGAGGAGACCTGGGCGTCAGAGGAAAACTTGTAGTCGCCTGCTCCGCAGCCGAATGTATTATTTATTTATTTAATCTTTCTTTATTCTGGAAAACTCTTTCAATACAACGGTACTGGTCTCCCAAGAGGTCCAGATTTTACAAAATACAAATGGAATATACAATAATTTGATACATAAAATAATCTAAAAGTAAATGGCAAATTAAAATATATTTTGAAGAAAACAAAATGCAAGAAAATTGCAGTGTAATGCTACACCAAAATTAAAATTTACTCCTAAACTCATTCATGCTCATGTCAGAGAAATGGCATCTTATATCAGCAGAGAGTTGGTTCCACTGACAAGCAGCTCTATAATGAAAAGTGCGCTTACCAGCAGTAATATTCCATAATGGCACCATTAAGGTATTACTGCTGTGACTTCTAGTAACTCTTTCATGGCTTGAGTGAGTAAAAGTAAAGCAAGATGATATATAATCAGGAGCAATTCCTTTAAGACATTTAAAAGTAACAATAAGAAGATGTTGATTCCATCTACATTCAAGTTTATCCCAATTGAGGTCTGCCATCATTTTGTCTTTTTTTTTTTTTTTTTTTTTACACCCAGCCTCTCATCAACACTGTAAGGCAACATCAACTACGGTTCCTTGGCCACATTCTCCGAATGCCAGAAGATGAGCCATGTAGACGATATGCTCTCTTCGAACCAAGACATGGCAAGAGGAAACCTGGGCGTCAGAGGAAAACTTGTAGTCGCCTGCTCCGCAGCCGAATGTATTATTTATTTATTTAATCTTTCTTTATTCTGGAAAACTCTTTCAATACAACGGTACTGGTCTCCCAAGAGGTCCAGATTTTACAAAATACAAATGGAATATACAATAATTTGATACATAAAATAATCAGGTGGACGATAAACTGTGCCAAGTAGGATAGGCTTTGTGAAGGGCAAATTTAGCTCTATCCAAAGTGCTTCAACACCTATACATTGTAAGTCAGACTTTTCTTTGAAAACAATGCCATCTTTAATATAATACAAAATACCACCATGCTGCATATGCTCTCTATCTAGTCTATGAATATTATAACCATCAATGTGAATTTCATTGTTACCAATACCTACTTCTAACCAACTTTTTGTTATACATAAAATATCAATATTGTTATCAATTAGTAAAAAAACGAACATTGTCAACTTTATTACGAAGGCTTTGGATGTTGAGATGAGCTATTTTAAAACCTTTTGATAAAGAACATTTAAAATAAAGAAACGTTTCTCTGAATGGGAGCTCATCATTGCTGACTCTGAAAAAACAATTATTGCAGAACAAGTATTGGAATGCTGATTAATAGAATCAGCAACACATTTCACATGAAAATCAAGCTCACAGTTGTTACATATAATATAATCAATATTCTTAACAATTTTACGCATACAATCACCACAAGCATTTAGCTGATCTAAGGACTTTTTCTTGTGGATCCTCTTATCCGAGATATGATCAACATAAGACTTACATGTACTACTTGAAACAAAGTTGGGATTGTTATTATTTACATTTGCAGTATAACTCTCTTTTGATTTGGCTGAAGAACATTTATCATCAGATGTACATGTAATACAGTGATACTGATAAGAAGGAAATTTTGCAGGCTCATGATTTATATGGCTACTTTCAACATGAACTTTTATCTGATACTCTGATGTCCAAGCCTGGAAGGGAAAACATAATGACTTATTGCATATCTCATATTACTAACAAGTATACCATGTCCACGATTGTTTAAAGGTACATCGTCCCAGTATAGATCCTCTCTGAGGCATGTACCATCCATGAAAGAGGATGGGTTGTCAAGAAAAGTAACACGAGGACTAGTCTTGCAGTTTTCCTTGAAAGACATGTTCAATCGAGCCGATACACGGTTAGCTCTATCATTCCAAAAACGGGGAAGTGCTCCAGATATAACAATGTGTGCGCGTGGGAATTTCTCCAAGGTACATTCAATAAGAGAATGTGCTTGTCTCTCACAGGTTTCAAAAGTATATTTTGCGGTACTGTTTGTCCAAGCCTGGAGTACAGTGCACTTGGCATCAGTGTTGCCATTATATTCCTGTACAAGTCTATGTATATCGGCAATTTTTGCCCCTCCTTTTGCAAAGAGTTTTGTAGACTTCCCTCGGTAAAAACGATTAGTGTTCATACGCTTGCAGATGAAGTATCTCGCTTATGACCCCCCTAAACAGGCCCCCAAACAGTCATCTGAACACAAAAAAGCATAACCCCAACTCAGAATGCTGATGTGAATACGAGTGATGTCGACATCATCATTTTTAGTAACTCCATCTGCAAGCGTATGAACACTAATCGTTTTTACCGAGGGAAGTCTACAAAACTCTTTGCAAAAGGAGGGGCAAAAATTGCCGATATACATAGGCTTGTACAGGAATATAATGGCAACACTGATGCCAAGTACATTGTACTCCAGGCTTGGACAAACAGTACCGCAAAAGATACTTTTGAAACCTGTGAGAGACAAGCACGTTCTCTTATTGAATGTACCTTGGAGAAATTCCCACGCGCACACATTGTTATATCTGGTATTACTTCATCTGGCTGTGGTGGTAAGTTCTCTATGTTCAGAGCATTGAAGGAGTTCGACAAAGGAATTGGAGCAGGGGTGGGAACAGGAGCTGCAACAGTACTTGGTGATTGCTTCCAAGTTGGATTACTACTTGGGGAGATACTTTGATTTCATCATCAAGTTTTGATTGTAGACTAGAATTTTGGGCTTGCAGAACTGAATTTCTGTCACACATTTCATTGAAAGATTTTGCCAGTTGATTGTAGCTTTGTCTAGTTTTTTTTAGCTCATTTCTCATATCTTTATTTTCTGTTGTGAGATTCTTGTTGGCGTTCTCAAGATTGTGTACTTGCTTAGTCAGGGTATCATGTGATCCAAGGGAAATGCCAACTTGTATTCCAACTGATGTTCCAACATGTGTTTTATCGTTTGTTCTAGAATCCTCTGTAAATGACCCATTGTGAGAGTTGGTATGAGTCATTTCCTCAGGCTGTTGAAGTGGCAGTTAATGCTGAAGTGGGGTGCTTGAAGAAACACTTGAAGTTGTAGTGTTATTCAAATGAGATACATTGTCATGGTTCATGATCACAGAAATGTCTCCTGCTAAGGCTGGTATATGTGTGTGTGCACTGGAGTAGAAACTTGGTGGCCATCTTGTAGACACATACGCATGTTGAATTTCTCAACAATTTCTTCAAGCCACTCCTTTGCTCCCAAACCTTGAACATGAATCTTCAAGGTAGTGGGATAAAATGTCACAGTTATGGGAAGGTCATAACCTGCAAATGGGCACTTGAAGATAAGGCCATTGTTGCACTTGTTGGTTGGAGGATTGTAGCTTCGAAACATGATAATCAAGAATTTGTTGAAATGTTGCTCATCCTTGCCAAACAAAGTGTATGATTTCTTATTCTCTTAGACTTTAAAGTAAGAGTTTCTGTATACTTCCTGAGTAGGGAAACCATAGAAAGAACCATCAACTCTGCTTCCATTTGTGCGAAATATAGCTGGTAGAGGTGATGTGGCTGGTGAAAAAGATGCCATTGTGCATTTGAATGCACACACACACAGCAACAGGTCAGTATTGTGTAGGGCCTACACACAATGCCTATGCAGTAGGAGCAACAGAAGTTACAGGTCAGGTTTTACACAAATATTCCTTGGAGATGAATGAGTTGAGTGAAGAAAACCACATCAGTATGTTCCATAAGTGAATACAAAGAGTTCCATATAAAAATCAGGTAAGATAAGCTATTAAAAACTTTTGAAAATTTGATGAATTGTGGAGAGCTAAAGATGTGTGTGCTTCACAGTTCAGCATATATAACAATGATGATGACCATAAGACACAGAATGACGGCCATTTCAAAGATTCCATTTGAATATGTTCCCGACAAGAGATTCAGGGTAATTTGGGTATAATGTTGTCTCGATCCATACCTACAATTAAAAGACCAGCATTAGCTTATAGTATGTGCCATTTCACCTCTGCCAAATCAATTACTTTGCAAAAACAGTTCAAATTGGACTTTCTAATCAGTAAGTACTCATTCAACGCACATTTGCGACTATTTTGGCAAGCACCCTCTAGTGAATGCTACTGTAATTTATAAGAAGTTGGTTAAAATTGTAATGCTTCTTATCAAAATTGAAGATAAAATAGCAAAAAATGTTTAAATCGCGATTATGTAAGAACGCAGTATTGAAACAATATACCTGAACACATAGAATGGCAGCCATTTTGAATAATGTTCCCAAACAGGATTCTAGGTAATTTTGGTTTATGATGCTGTCAGCATCCCTACTTTCCCAAACTACCAACATTAGCTTGTATTTTATGACACTTCACCACCACCAACACCACCATCCAATCAATTACTTTACAAAAGAAGCTCAAATTGGACCATTTTAATCAGTTGGTAGTCGTTCAACGCCCATTAGCGGCCATTTTGGCAAGCGCCCTCTAGTGTTGCTACTGTAAGAGATCACATGTTAATTATATAGTAGTGCTACTTATTACAATTGATGAAAAAATAGTTAAAATGTTTTCAAATCGCAATATTTAAGAACGCAGTATTGAAACCATTTACCAAAACACGCAGAAGGACGGCCATTTTGAAACTGCCATTAGAATATGTTCCCCATAGGGATTCTGTGTAAGTTTGGTTTGTGATGTTGTCAGCACCCATACTTTCCAAAAATAACAAAATTAGCTTGTCGTACGCGACTTGCCACCCCCGCCATTTTTAGAGCACTTTTTGGCCATAATCTGCTCACCTATTGCTGTGAATGTTGCGTGAAGAGTCGAGTACCCTATTCTTCACAGTCGAGGTGGACTATATATACACCTGGCACAAAAAGTATCTTGGCATGTTTTTCGATCTGTATTGTGCCAAAGTCAGACCATTTTGAAAGTTTTCGAAATAAATATTTTATCGTCTAGGTCTTGCTCTTTCATTTAATACCTGGCTTGTAAAAAGGCGTGCAGAAATGGCTAAGATAGAACGCCCGAAAGACGCAAACCCCCAAAACCAAAAGTTGCAGTTTTTGGATGTTTCAATGGGCATTGCAGTGTGTTTTTTTTTTTTTTTTTTTTCCTGAACACATAGAATGGCAGCCATTTTGAATAATGTTCCCAAACAGGATTCTAGGTAATTTTGGTTTATGATGCTGTCAGCATCCCTACTTTCCCAAACTACCAACATTAGCTTGTATTTCATGACACTTCACCACTACCAACACCACCATCCAATCAATTACTTTACAAAAGAAGCTCAAATTGGACCATTTTAATTAGTTGGTAGTCGTTCAACGCCCATTAGCGGCCATTTTGGCAAGCGCCCTCTAGTGTTGCTACTGTAAGAGATCACATGTTAATTATATAGTAGTGCTACTTATTACAATTGATGAAAAAATAGTTAAAATGTTTTCAAATCGCAATATTTAAGAACGCAGTATTGAAACCATTTACCAAAACACGCAGAAGGACGGCCATTTAGAAAGTGCCATTAGAATATGTTCCCCAAAGGGATTCTGTGTAAGTTTGGTTTGTGATGTTGTCAGCACCCATACTTTCCAAAAATAACAAAATTAGCTTGTCGTACGCGACTTGCCCCCCCCCGCTATTTTAGAGCACTTTTTGGCCATAATCTGCTCACCTATTGCTGTGAATGTTGCGTGAAGAGTCGAGTACCCTATTCTTCACCGTCGAGGTGGACTATATATATATATATATATATATATATATATATATGCATATGTACTTATAATGTTATGGTCTATACATGCACAAAGTTACAATCCTGAAAGTGAGCTAATTAGTGAGATATCAATTAAGAATTTTGATCAATGAGCTCAAAACTGCATATCGCGATTTCACATACTGTCGTATGTTTCATTTACACGTAATTTCAATATGCGTCTAATTAACGCTGTTCGTAAAACAAGCTGTTTACGCTTTTCACATACAGATCTATGACATTGTAGCTTTCTATCAGGAATACAATTGCACTTTCAAAACTCAGCAAGGTTAAACTTAAACTTCAGAATGCTTTCTTCATCATGCAAAATTAAAAAGTAAATTGTAATGTTTAATATCCACAGTACAAACATGAAATCTCCTGGTAGAATTTCAATGGCGATTTTTTCGAAAAAGACATTTCGTTAGATAAGAGAGTATGTGATGTGAGCTACGATATATAAATATAAATATCGTCGGCTGAATGCAAAACCAACGTAAGTGACATCTTTGTCGAAATCGAGTTTTTGGTGAATTTTGAAAGAGGAGGTATTCGCGCATTTTGAAGATATGTAAGTGATTAAAAAAATTTTAATTAGATAAAGAAGATAACGTAACCCACGAACCGCCCAACGCTAAAACCGCTCAACCCGCTGACGGTGATTTCTAGTATTATAATGTTTATGGCGATAAAGTTATGAGGAGTTTAAAAATCCCTGCAGTTTTTAGACAAATGTATATCTTTGCTTCCAATGGTTCAATTGTTATTCGTTTGCTTTGAGTGATGCTAGAAAGGGATACCGCAAATTAGTTCTTCCTCAATTAGTCAATATGAATCATTTTAATAAATTGGCCAGCTTGATATCATATTGCGATAAGCTCTAAAAATAGAATTAATAAAGCACAGTATAACGCATGCAAGGACATTTATTAAGACAGACATTCCAGATATTCCCAAACTATAAAATGGAAATGGTCATCTTTCTATAGATCTTGTTTACTAAAATCGGTTTAGAAATGTAATTTGAGAATTCCGGAGCTTTTAGTTCAATTAAACTTTTGGGTAATTCTATAACTTGAAATATGTATTAAATGCCTAGCATGTATTACCAAAAGGAGAAGGCGAATTCACGGTTGGAGTCAAACAAGAACAGAAGAGTGAATGAAAAGTGCAAAATAGGTGCCCAATAACACATTTCACTATAGAACTAATTACGTTGGTATTTGCACAGATAACATACAGTTTTGGCATTAAAAGCAGGGGTTGATAACGAGAGCAGATATTAATGTCAAACTCCATGTCTAAGGATGGTAACTTCCTGGGCACACCTAATGGAATGAAGTAGGACGTATGGCTTCAAATAAAGATAACACTCGACGGCTTTAATGTGCTCTTAGAATGTAATAATGCATAAAACATTAAAGTGCATTAAAATTGGACAACTAGAAAAAGAGACATTGACGACAAACTTCCTCTGCAGTTGTATTAGTTGTTTAGAAAACCGAAGTGGAAAACGAACGTACACATCAAGAAGTGATAATGATTAAAACAGAATAAAACACACCATTTTTTTGCATAAACTGAATGAAATGAAAATGGTACCAATTAAAGAGACGCCAAGGATATTTTTTTTTTGCAAGAAAGTATCACATGGGATGTATTTTCTTATTACATAAAGACGCTGTATTGGGCTTATTAACTTCAGGTGTGATCTAATTTATTGGTAAGCATTCCAAGTATTCAAAAAAAAAAAACGGGTTTGGAAAAAAATGGGGGCGGTTCTTTCTGGACATGTCCTCATGTCTCTTTAAATCGAGTCATAAAAAAAAAAAAAACAGTCACGCTCTACTAATTGTACGTATAATGTACCGCGTCATTCATAGCGATTCCATAAGGTCATGTGTAAGATATGGTTGTTTTAATTAACCAAACTTGTTACATTTCGTCCGATGGTCGGACCTAACCCCTCAAAAACATGTAAAAACCTACATTGTATGTAAAATAACATGACCCATTTATGAATTCGGAAACCCTTCACGGAATAAAGTACATGTTTATTCCGGCAAGATTTCCGAATTCATAAGTGTTTCAGAAAAAAAGTGTGTCAGATTGGTCAGGTTACGGAAACTCCCGAGATATCCCGTTGGGCAAATATTTCGTGTGACGACCCTAGTCGAAGATGTAGAGATCTTGGGCCGTTCCTGGTTTGCTTTGTGAAGTGACGTTGTAGGCGCCGGCCTATTTAACCGAAATAAATATAACGCAATTTGGTTCACAAATTGGAAAATTTAGGTATGTCGGTTGGATGTCATATTAAACTCCTCAAAGTAGTTCATAATTACAACCAAAACCAGTATCATTTGAATCTAATTAAAGGGGGTATTGAACCTACATGCGGTATTTTTTAGAGTGGAACGAGACATGCGGTTTCAGATAAAATAGGGCAGCTATTAAAAGTTAACCAAGTCGTTTTTAATACCACGTCAATTAATAGGCTGTAACCGTTTAATTTCCATAGTAATTATCGCAAAATGGATTCGTAAATGCGTAATTTAACGCAGTTAACCTAAAAAAATAACCCGTGTGAGGAATCTATGGAAAGAATCTCTATTGCTAAAGATATGAAACCCTTAAACAGGATAGCTATATCAGGACTTTTAAAGGTATGCGGACCGTCATTCTTTCTTGTTCACATTTTGATTTAAATATACGAAACTCAAGAAATGGAACTAATGGGATCATTTTTCGCATAAAGTTTGCAATTTATCAGTATCTATCAGTTTTAAATGTTTGTTCGGTATGTCAGCCGCTCTGTGCATATGCTTTAGCACCACAATTGATGTACTGACTGAGAAAAATATTTAAATTGCTCTATCCTTTTTGATACCATTTTAAACGAAATTATCCTAAAATCAGTTTCGTGTGTGTGTGCGCGCGCGCTTGTGTGTGTGTGCGTGTGTGTTGAAGTGGATACAAACACATTGTCACACTTTACTTGCTTTATCAACAGCTGTACACGATTCTGATCCTGCGTCATGGAGATAATAGGAAGCTTTGGATGCCATGCGCGTATGGCAAGCCATAAAGGCCATAACGTATTGCCGCAACGCGTTGCGAGAAAGTAGCAACGCGTTGCGACGTTTCGGCAACGCGTTGCGACATTTCAGCAACGCGTTGCGGTGTCGGCCAATCAAAATCATGAATTTCTGTGACGTATTTCAAAAAATAGACCCACAACGCGTTGCAAAGTATCTAGCAACGCGTTGTTTTTTTTTTTTTTTTTTTTTGGTTCACAAATTGGAAAATTTAGGTATGTCGGTTGGATGTCATATTAAACTCCTCAAAGTAGTTCATAATTACAACCAAAACCAGTATCATTTGAATCTAATTAAAGGGGGTATTGAACCTACATGCGGTATTTTTTAGAGTGGAACGAGACATGCGGTTTCAGATAAAATAGGGCAGCTATTAAAAGTTAACCAAGTCGTTTTTAATACCACGTCAATTAATAGGCTGTAACTGTTTAATTTCCATAGTAATTATCGCAAAATGGATTCGTAAATGCGTAATTTAACGCAGTTAACCTAAAAAAATAACCTGTGTGAGGAATCTATGGAAAGAATCTCTATTGCTAAAGATATGAAACCCTTAAACATTCTTTCTTGTTCACATTTTGATTTAAATATACGAAACTCAAGCAATGGAACTAATGGGATCATTTTTCGCATAAAGTTTGCAATTTATCAGTATCTTTTGAGGGTTTTAAATGTTTGTTCGGTATGTCAGCCGCTCTGTACATATGCTTTAGCACCACAATTGATGTACTGACTGAGAAAAATATTTAAATTGCTCTATCCTTTTTGATACCATTTTAAACGAAATTATCCTAAAATCAGTTTCGTGTGTGTGTGTGTGTGTGCGCGCGCGCTTGTGTGTGTGTGCGTGTGTGTTGAAGTGGATACAAACACATTGTCACACTTTACTTGCTTTATCAACAGCTGTACACGATTCTGATCCTGCGTCATGGAGATAATAGGAAGCTTTGGATGCCATGCGCGAGCCATGTGCCTGTACTAAAAATGAAGAAATTCTTTTATTCACGGATTGATAGATAATTCCACATTGCGCTTACAATTACGCGCATTACGTATGGCATTCAATCCTGCCTACTGTTTCACTGCACTCTATGAGCTTTATAAAAGTCCTGCCCCCCCCCCCATCTGGCTACGCCACTGAGAGTTATTAATCCAATTAGGTCTATTTAAGTGTAGATATACGTCTTTGTTGCACTCAAAATTGAATTTCTGTTGAGTGCAACAAAGTCGTAACTGGTAGATACGACTTTGTTACACTACACTTTCATTAGGTAATACTTATTAATTAGTCGACTTAAGAGAGAAATAAAATTGTCATAATATATTAAATTCATTTTCGTCGTGTAATTTTTTTTTCCATCGAAAACTCCCAACTTATTGAAACAGAAGAATGCTTCTCCTGTAAAATCATGGAAATGTAGATACGATTTTGTTGCACTCATATGACGATTTGTTCTGTACGGTTACCAAAATCGAACGCTGGGAAACTTCGGGTTAAACTCAAAATACATCCTAACCTGGCGACGATTTAAGATATGACTAGAATTCCATGGTTCTCGGCTTGCGCGCTCGCTATATTCAAAGAATAAAAAGCTGTGGGCCGCCAGCTTACTTCAACTCGACCTAACATGACCTTTGACCTTAGCATGTGCCCCTTGACCTCATTAACATGTTAGGGATCCCATGTTGCACCTATGACCCGAGTCTGGTTCCAATTAAACTTCAACTTTTCAATTGAGGTGAATTTGAAAAGAAAAGTTAAGAGCATATTGATATGACTAGACTTTCGTGGTTCTCGGCTTGCGCGCTCGCTATAGTCAAAGAATATAAGCTGTGGGCCGCCAGCTTACCTCAACTCGACCTCACATGACCTTTGGCCTTAGCATGCGCCTTTTGACCTCATCAACATATGAGGGATCCTATGTTGCACCTATGACACGAGTTTTGTTCCAATTGAACCTCAACTGAGGTGAAAAAAAAACAATTTAACAATTTAGTGACACACACATCCACACACACCTACATACATCCACACACACACACACATACACATGCACAACGGATTGTGATTGGTATCACAAAAGGTTGCATTAAAATATATTTGTTATTTTATTTTTTTAGTTTAATAAATAAATAAATTAATAACAATCAATAACAATGAATAAGCAAAATTCAGGTTCTAGAGTAGACCGCATTGGATCCAAGGTGTTACCTACATTTCCAGAAGATGTGTGAGTGAAGACATAGTGAAACACTCACAAATGCACATCATATTTGCTTTTTCTTTTTTTTTCTTCTTAGATCGTCAGGTCCCTGATGGTTATAAAGCACTAGACTGATAAATCTGCAAGGTACGTGCGTACATTTGTATTATTTTGTAATATTTTGTAGATCTAACGCAGTGGGTGGTAAACGTGACAAAGTAATGCTCTAATAGAATGGTAGCCGCAATAGCGAATAACAGATGCAAGACATATTTGTGTGCATACTATATATCAGGTGTCGTAGAGCAAGGTTAAATGAATTCGAAGGCAGTTACTTATAAAAACCTTACAGCAGCCTATTAAGAATTAAATGATCGGTATATAGATGACGTCACTAATAACCCAATTGTCAATAACAACATATCAATAACAGATAAACGGTTACCTCTGGCCATGTGATAATATGCAACAGCTCTCTCTTTTTATGTACCTGTGATAGGTATTTATTGAGGTTTGTTCAATAAAAAACACTTGGGCCATTGATTTGTAAATAAAAAAATAAAAGATGTGTTTACGATTTGAAGGACACCTTCAAGGATAGCAGGTTCACGTTCCTGTATTTAAATATCAATACATCATGAAATAAAATTACTGAAGTGCTATTGATCGAAGTGTGTGGGGACGTGTGCGGCTTTGGATCAAATTACAGAGAGCAAAAAAGAAGCTAAATGGACTATTTTACTCAGAAGTACCCAGCAAAAACATAACATTTTCATAACATTTTTCAAAGGTTGGATTAATATTTTACGAAAACATTGTTTGATAATGTTTGTGAAACATTATCAAAATGTTTTACAATGTTTTACGATGTTGTAAAAATGTTTGCGTAAATGTTTTTCGAAAACACATTGCCAATTAATTTGTAACTTTTTAAATTCAACATTAAGACAACATTTCTCAAACATTACTATAAATAGTGATGAGAAGCGTAGGCTCTTATCTTTTGTTTTAGTGAAATTTCAGAACTTTTACTCTAGATACAGTAAATGTTTTTAGAATGTTCTGAAATGATTTCTGCTGATTTTTTCCTTGTTTTTTCAAAAACGTTTTAACAATGTTACCAAGATGTTGTTTTTTATCTTGATGTTTTTGACCATTTTGTAAATGTTATCAAATATGATATTGATATTGTTTTTAAACATTGAAACCGACATTGTAATGGATATCACCTTATGAACATCTTAATAATAACGTTGATGATACTGTTTTTCAAAATGTTTTCCAAAATGTGGAAATGTTATTAAAAAAACGTTGAGTTTGAAAAACTTAGGAAGCATTTGTATGATGTTAGGCAACGTTTTTATGATGTTATGCACGTTTTTCTGATATTAGGCAAACATTTTTATTTATGTTTAGGCAAACATATTTTATGAGTTAGGAAAACATTTTATGATGTGACCAACGTTTTTATATATAGGCAACGTTATATGAGGTTAGGAAAACATTTTTTAGATGTTAGCAAATCATTTTTATAATTTAGGAAACATTTTTAATGATGTAGGCAAACAATTTGTTAAAATATCATTATGCATGTGTATATATATGGCATGTCCCTAATCGCGCCGGCACACTAACATACCAAAAAAAACATCAAAACAATAAACATGTTGGTTATACGCCAAATATATCGAAGTTTGCTTTTAGCAAAAGAAGTACCAAAACTGATGCTTTATATATTTACAATAACTTTACAAGGTAGGTAATTCGCCGTGGCTTAGTGGATAGTCCATTGGACTCTCGCTCAAAAGGACAGGTTTCGATTCCCGACAATGTACGTGATAAATTTGCCCTCGTAATGTAACATGTGTTAAACATTCCTTGGAACAGATACTCCAGATACCGAGTAACAGCAAAGAAGATGCTATTTTTTCTCACTCTGATTTAACTTATTTAATTAATTAACATGCAGTTTTGATACCTTTTTTTAATTTTTGCTTTTTTTAAGTTTTTTACTTTTTTTGCAAAATGTTTTCCTAACGAGTCCACACCATACATTTGGATGTTTATAAACATTGTTAACACACATTTTCATACATTTTCGAAACATTTTAGAACGTTTTGTCACAAAACATTTTTATGTTTGTTGGGTAAATCCTCCAAATTGACTTGCTTTTAATATGTCCTTTTTCATTTTCCCTTGCCATTGACATTGGACTTTTTATACGTAATAACCCTTGTTTTATATACTTGATATACAATGAAAACTGTAAGATAATGTTATGTGGCAGTGAAACAACGAAGTAGAAAAACAATGCCTTTGATTGGCGATGACCGACCTGATTCCACCGTAAGACCTTTACAAGCTTGGAATAATCATACCAGTGCTGTGTTTTAAAGTTGAATTTGCTCTACACAGGACAAGCCTTACTACGCAAAGTTTGGCAATACAAGCTACTCGGGAGATGACAGGTTTTTCTTTCTCACTGACTGGTCTCAGCTCTCACACATGATCTTCAGAAACAGCTTGCAATAATTTCACTATACCATTTCTGATATGCTCTTTAAACTACCTACAGGTGAACTTGTGTCTAGGAGACCGATGTGCAAGGCATGGTTTAGACGATACCTGCGTGGGCAGCCAAAGAAAAGCGTCGCCCTGTACGGAGAAAAACACCCAAGGCCTAATTACAAAGCCCAGATGGGTACCTCAGCCATTAAGAAGTGAGGGAACACTGCCAACACCAGGCTTACATCCCACTAACGCAGACGCTTAATGACGCCGCTCGATGGAAAGGGTAGCTTTGAAAACCAACGACGGAGAGGCTTTTGCGGAACCTTCGCCGATAAGCTACCGCCCCCTATACAATCCCAGGCAGAGTCCTGAAAGAGCGCAGCATAGAACTGGCAAGACTACTCTCCATACTGTTTCAACTATGCCTCAACAGTAGCCTTTTCCAATCCAATGTAAAAGAGGAAGTGGTATCCCTATTCACAAGAGCGATTAATCCATCTACCCATCTATGTACAGCCCATCTTTCTACTCCATAAAGTTATACGCATCAGCTTAGAAGTACCGACTGGGAAATGACCTTTTGGGTTCAGACCAACCCCCATCACATGCATTTGATATTCAACCATACTACCTACCATGGTATGGATACAGGAAACGAAATGCGTCTGGTTGACCTGGATTTCAAAGGTCAAGATGGCTAATCTATCTGCTCAAACTCGTCGCAAAAAGGAGCTCATGCAAAGTTACTTACCTGCTAGGATCGATCCGTCAAATCGGACCTTGTCTTATCTTTAGTTTCGAATTGCGCCTAGATCTAACAAGACAATAACGCTACCTCCCTTTTTACGTTGATGGTCAGGTGGGTAGTCGTTTTCCTCGAGGCGTAAGGAATAGTATTTTTGGAGAAATGAGATATGGGCAGAGAAGTTGTAACATTTGAACCAGCAGTGCAGAGTGTGGCAATATCCTTGAAAAAGAACCCAAATGCTTGACCTACGTGTTTTGTTACACCAACTTGGCAGAGAGGATAGCTCGAGGTCCTGGGAGTTACAATCAACAGCAAACTGACCTGATAAATCATACCTCCACAATATATTTCGGAATTTTACTCACTCGGTTTTGATACTAAAAATCATCATACACTAAAACACTCTGAGTATATATATAAAACTCGTCATTCCCGATCACGTAGTAATTTTTCCCCTATTCTACTCTGGTGTAATTGGCATAAAACTTCATTCGACATAATGCTAGCATGTTGGTACTTTGGTATGTAATTTATGTGATTTCGATTGGTCAGCTCAGGACCAAGCGATCCATTGTTACCAAAAGTCAAGTCTGGTGGCCTTTTTGTTGTGGTTAGGGAATGTGTTGTACTGTAAAGTGGATGGTTTCAACCCATCCATCAACACTTGGGATCACCTTACCTTATGTTTTGTATGTTTTGTTTTTCATGAGAGGAGCGTAAATGCTTAATTGACAATTACATTAAATAATGTACCAGTGTTATATGGCCTCCCATTTTTAACTGATTAAACTTTTTAAAAATATTAGTTTCTCATTTTATTTGAGAAAAGATTTCCTCACGGGAAAAGTACTTTGGTTACTATAAAAGAGAGAAAGGGGAATACCCCTAGTTTTGTTTTTGCTACGTGCACCTGTTTAGATTGCACAATAAGGGAAGCTGAGTCAACTGTTTATGCTTTGGATCAGACCATGTAAGATCAGGTAGTGCCCCACAAATTTTATATCTGGGGAGGAGTGCGTGTGATCAGATGATGTAATTTATTGGATTTCGCTGGTTCAGCTAGTGCAAGGTTTATATGTTTATGCATTATTCTGTAGGTAATATCTTTTTAAGACTTGGGAACTCTATGAAATATTGTGTATATGAAGGTGAACTTGGCCAGATGATTTGCCAAGGCAGTTGTAATCAGCTATACAGTATGGTCATAGCTAGTTTTATCTACAATAATGGTAATATTTCTGCTCCACACAGTGCCAGGATTTATTATATTGTAATTCCATGTGAAAGAATGTGGTAATTAGTCACTGTCGCTTTGTAGCCGAAAGTGCTTGGAATCAAATAGGATTCCAACTTGTGGACAGATATAAATCGTTGTGATTATCCTTGACTGATAATTGTGGACTATTAGTGTCGTCGAGGACTTATGTAACCCTGTCGTCTTGAACTGCTGGACAAAAGTTTAGAAGGGAGATGGGTGGCTGGATTATAAAAATGAGGGCCAGGTGAAAGAGGAAGGAGGGGTTGGGTGGGTGGGGGAAATGTGGTCGTGGAGGGGGGAAATATGTATAGTAGTAGATCATAGAAAGGTATGGGGTAGGAGTAGGTAGTGGGAGAATGGTTCAGAGTGTAGGACTGGGGGGTTAAAGGAGTCGAGAAGTATCGCTATTAAGGAAGTGTGTAAATGAAAGAGATGCATTGGAGGGGCTGGAACAGGGGGGGGCGAGAGGTCTGGGGATAAGGGGGAAGAAAAGGAGACATGAATTGGTCCAGAGAATACCGGTGGGTGTGGGAGCACGAATGAAGGAGAGTGTCGTGCGGGCAATTGGAGGCAGGGGTTGCCAGGCTAGGAGAAGATATAGGGGGGGGAAAGGAGCGTGAAAACGGGATAGGAAGTGGTGGAAGTCTGGGGACGCATAGAAGTGCGTAATATGGATGGTGAAGAGACGATATGGAGAGATGAGGTGCCGGTGGGAGGAATTATGTAAAACGTTGGCTGACGAAGAAAAAAGGATGAGAGGCGTTGGGAAGTTATAGAAGGAGCGGCAGAAGGGGAGGAAGACCTTCAGACTGGAGAAGATTTCCATGGAAAAGAATACCTGATGATTTTTATAATTGTGGACTTATGCGCTGTCATTTGGATTCTTCGCTGTGATGACATAATCATCGTTTGAACTGCAACTCCTCTTTTGGACATTAAGTATCAGTAATATAAATTGGGTGTAATTTTACTATATATGTAATGTTGTTTTGGACTACCAATTCCTTGAACCAATTACATAATCATTAAAATATGTTTATATAACATTTAGATCACTTTGCACAAGCTGTTTATTGGGTGTGAAAGGTATGTTCTGACCTTAGCGCCTACGAAGACGTCATAACATCCAGGACCAGAACAGAAATCAAATTATGGTGGAGTGTCCCCCCTTTCGATAGACGAGATAATGATCTAACAATGCATAATCTAAAAATGACCAAAACATCGTTTAGAACCTGATGCTGAGGCCGCTACCAGGTAAATATATACGAGATAAGCCATGACCACTGTTAGACGAGGGTATAGGTATAAGTGCTGAAATAAAATTTATGCGTGCAGTATAAATAAGAACAAAAATATGTAGTACGGTGGCTCTGAAGGTCATGTCGAGAAGACGCGTGTGACTTAAGGACAAGAAGATGAGGTAACTGACGACGTAAATGTCGAGAAAATAATAATAATAATAATAATAATAATAATATATTGGCTTTTAGCAAGCGCCATTCTCTAGATCACAGCGCTGCTGCCTATTTATTATTATGCTGCCGTCAGAAATCGTCACACTCATTTCGCTTCATCTAGCCGGCAGCTGGCCAAGCGCACAATCCTATCAGTCACTTAGATTGTATATTCCCAGAACGCTACCCGAATATCGCTTGGTCGACTAAGCCAGATGAGTTAAAGGCCTCCCAAGTGCACAACACATTCGCCACAGCGGGGCTCTACCCCACAACCTGTGGATCATGAGTCGGCAGTCTATCCACTGGACCACATTTCCCTCTGTAGACGATATATGGGAGGAAACATGTGACGAACTTACAAATGGCGAGATAAGTGATGAATTAAGGGAAGATAGTTAACGACTTAGGAACAAAATACAGATAGGAAACTCAATCACAGGGATGTAATTCATGACACTGGGTAACTAGGTTAGTCAAAAAAAATTGACCCAAATTGGTGTCCGCCATTTGTGATTTTTAAATATCAAATGTCTAACATATGTGGTGTCATCGGAAAGCATATTTCATTATCTGTAATTTTCGGGCAAGGATAATTCCAATCATAAGTATAGATCGAGTCTACAGCCTTTGAATCAAGTGTCACTTTTCCTCCATCCACGGATTCCCATTTGAATGCACGGCAGCCAACTATTAAGCAAATGACTCCCAAAATGATGATAAGGTAGTCCCATGCTTATGTCAAATAAAGTACATGTTAACGGTGTAAAAGCCAGTGATAATGGTTATTTTATTTGACATTTTGTTTCATTTTCAAGATGTGGCTATTTTGGTCTACAAATACAGACAATCCTTTTAAACCTCCAGGTTGTGATCGCTGTCTAGCTTCCTTCATATGGTATGATTCCATTCACCTCCTCCCAAAACTGATACATGTATCAATTACTTATTTTTCAAATGATTATTGTGAGTGATAGGACGTAGAAACGTAATATGGCATCGAAATTGTAATTTTTGACTACATTTTGTGGGTTTCATAGAACCACATTTATTCTTTAGTCAAAAATAGCCCGATTTTCTTCTGGACCTTATTTCTACGCCGTTCATTTCAATGTAATCCGTGGACAGAGCGCAAACCGACTACTTGATTTCAAACGACTGTCAGTTCGGTCCATACCTCCACCGATGCGAATGATTTTTACAGCAAATTAAAGATAATGAACTAAGCTTTCAGATGATACAACATATGTTAGATATATGTTACTTATAAATTCAAAATGGCGGACACAATCCGGGTCAAGTTTTTTTTTACTCACCCTGTATAAAGGATGACAATAGGGAGGTTGCGAAAGGGCATATACGTATTCGCCTATGCCTATAGATACACCTGACTATTCACAATCACACTCCTGTGATGAAATGAGGATGTTGATGGAGCCGCATGTGAAGATTGCAGACGTAGGAGACGAACACTTGGATGCATTAAGACATATAGAAAGTATCACATTTATCAAGAAATGGAAGAAGAGAAACTTATTTAAAGGTGCATTTCGTGATTTCAGCACCTTCTGTTTATTCATTGTTCACTAGTAAGATATACTTGAGAATAGCTTAGTCACAAAATTTGAGTTGATTCTGATCTTGCGGTATTGTGTTACGAGCAATTGCTTGTTCCCCACGGTCCCATAGGCAACTGTCCTGTAATTTCTGTCCGTTTACGGACAGAAAATACAAAATTGCGAATTTCTTACGGATACAACCGAATTTGCACGTAAGATTAAGTACACATGGATTACTAATGGTTCAGATGATATAAAAATCTAAACTTTTTGAGGCAAGTCGGGGGTACGAGGTTATGGATCACGAAATGCCCCTTTAAAACGAGAAAACTATGGCTTGTAATATCATCGAAATCGAATCAAAAATAGTGAAGGTGGGTGCAAATCATTCTGGATTACTCTGTACATCTTCAATTCCAAATTATAATGTTTTCCAGCAGTAATTGGACAACTCTTTCACACCACAAGGGCTAGAGTCTCTGTCGATATCTTCGATGATGAAGCAGGTTCTCCTGATTAATTGAATGACGCCACTCCCTCAAATTCAACTGAATGGATATCGATCGAAAGTAGAATTAGCAAGGAAAACTGTCTCCTGATGAAATATAAGAAACAATCAATGAAAAAACTACAGGAATTATGTGGCCACATAATCAATTTGTGTGTAGCTTGGTATTCATGAACATTACGGTATAATTACTCACGCAAAAGGCAGTCCATTATTAGAATGGTAATAACATTAATTAGTGTGATTAATTTATAAAATATTAGTTATTTTCATATGATTACCTAGTGAAATAATCACTCATGATTCACATGCATCGAATATTTTCTCAAACCCTTGGTCCTATTTTTGGAATGGACCCGTCCAAAAGTTGTCCCATATTTGAGTTATTTTGCTTAATTGTTACATACGGAATCTGTCCGTGCTTAACATGCGATCTCTTTGTTTGTATTTAATAATTCATTTGGTTATAATGCGAATCATCATTTTCTGAATATTGGATGAAAATTCATTAATGTCTATATAATTGCAATGAAGCTATTCGTTCGCTGACTTCATCAAAGCAAATGTGTCAATTTCAAGAAGCATTTTGAGCAAGGTTCTATGATTGTTATCCACATGAACGTCAAAGACCCTAATATAATTTAACTGCCGATTGATTTGTTTGTAGTATTGTAGCAGTCAATTATTATTAGTTACTCGATTATTTGCTTTTAGTCAAAAACAAAGCAGTATGAAGTGGATAAAAATTATATCTACATTTTCACGATTTTACATGGTGAACACCTTTGAGTTCTGTAGGTCAAATAATTTAGGCATATTTTTTTTCTATTTTAACCAGCCTTTTGATACCTATTCTGAGAAACAATTTGCAACCTTTATTGTAAGCTAATATTACTTTACATAATTTATGGTATCTTCATATGGGATAATTCAAGTAAAGCCCATTTAGATGTAATTATATAGTTAGCTAAAATAATGGGCTGTAGGGACGATTTCAAATAATAAATGTTACACTGGATAATCATTCTCAAATTTGGTGAATGTATTTGCTACATATAAGCTTGAGCTTGCATTGTTCATGCATAAACACCATGGAAATAGCTACTAAAACCTCTTGAAAATTACTTTGCATAACATGCCCAATACATAAGCACTATGCAAGAAAT
>JAMKCH010010205.1:0-29537 GCA_023653785.1 Ophioderma brevispina | reverse complement strand
GGAGCTTATCAAGCTCGAGCCCATTCAGCGTAACATCACGTCGGCCTGGGCCTATCACCGCGGATCAGCATTGCCGAAATTTGCGAAGCTATGTCGTGGGGGCTCCCACAACGTTCTCGTCAGTGTACTACCAGAAACGTAAAAACTCCCCAAAGAGAACGTTGCGAGGGCACTCCTGCAGAAACAACCACTATATCTAATACACACTCATAAAGTCTCCTATCCGGTGCCCGACCGTGACGTTCGCCTCGGAGTAGTATGTCCGTGATTCAGGTGAGCGTTATGTCCCGAAATTTTATGTTAATGCTAGGCCTTTAACATAGTTACTTTATGGTTAGTGCTGGTCTTGCCTTTGGCTGCATTCTGTTGGTGCTCTGAAATATCATGCTCCACATCCGACTGAGTGGCCAGGTCTGGTGTTGATGAAAATATCATAAACGGGGGGTAATGCAATGTTCGTCAACATTGTGTAAGGAAAATCAGTTTCAGTGTAATGATTTATCAAAAAACAATTATGTTTATAAATCATCTAACTGAAGCCTGATTTCCTTTCCAATTGAAATGAGAACCCCCTAGGGCTAGCATCCCAGATATTGCCTTCCTTTTTGTTGGTTTAGATATCGTGTTGTAATTATATTTTCGTCTATTCTAGCCCCAACGTCAAACAATGTCAACGATCATTTATATGCTCATTAACCCAATTCATACCTGCATAATCCCCGTACGTTCCCAGAACACGCCAAAAATCGAATTTACGGATCTCAAACCTGATCTTTAAAATCGTTCATACGTCCGAATCGCAAGAAAATGGATGACTTATGACGATTGACTTGTTCATTACCGGAAAAAGTCCGGAAAAAGCTACCGGTTAGTGGAGAATATAGGTATTAGCGGGCAATGGTAGCTACCAAAACATAATAGTTTGCCTAAAAGTACGCGGAGGCGCACTGCGTCAACTTCACAATGTTCGGGTTGGTGGCCACCTTAGGTTGTCACGAACTCACAGCGTTGTTCAGGAACGTTATATGGGCCGGCATGACATTAGATGTATACTCGTGGTGTAAAAATTACGTAGAGTGCCAAAGAAGCAGCCGGAAGATAGGACAAAGAGCTCCCCATGAAAGGGGAGAAGGGCGGCATTACATACCCTCACTTCGGTTCCGTCTTCTTCGTCCCCCCGTTTTTCCTTCCCGTCCTCAATTACTTCATGGCCCTACCGCTCTCCTTTCTCCTCCTTTTCTTGGTCAGACCTGGAACTTTCCCTATTTGTTACCCATTCCCCCGGGTGACCATTAGAAAGGATTGCATTAGATATATTAGGACCATTACCTGAAAGTGACAGAGGTAATAGATATGTGCTCTGCGTGGGTGATTACTTCACCAAATGGGTCACAGCAATTGCCTTACCAAATCAAGAAGCAGAACTATAGCAAATGCACTCGTAGAAAATGTTTTCTGCATTATTTGGAATCCCTAGGGAAATTCATCCGACCAGGAAGAAATTTGAAAGCAAACTTTTCCAAGAGCTTTGCAAACTCCTAGAAATTTCAAAAACCAGATGTAGTCCCTATCGTCCAATTTCAGATGGGAAGATAGAGCGCTGGAATAGGACATTGGAAAGCATGCTTAGAAACTATACAAGTCAGAACCAGAAGGACTGGGATGTTCACTTACAGTAGTTCTTAGGCCTACGGTCTGTCCACACACTCAAGTACAGGGTACTCACCCTGTGAGATGATGTTAGGTAGAAGTATTAGGTTGCCCATAGATATAATGTATGGTCCGGTACCAGAAGCCACATTTAGCAGTAGGACAGAGTATGTAGACAAGTTGAGATCACGCTTGAAAAAGTACACACCTTTGCTAGAGAAAATTTGGCCATATCCAGTGACAAACAAAAGAAGCAATATGATTCGCGATCCAATCCCAACAAACCACAATATGAAATTGGAGACCTTGTCTGGTACTACTGTACCACCAGAAAAGTGGGATTAAGTCCAAAATTGATGCACAAATGGCAAGGGCCCTACAAAATCATAGAGAGGATTCCGATATATGTATCGATACAGAAGCTTGATGTACAAAATAAATCGCTGGTAGTACATACAGATAAATTAAAGAAATACCGCCAGCCGGACTGGAAACCAGAAAATGCACAGAAAAATATGTGTCCCGAGGCACAAATGTCCTTGAAATACCCCCGTATCAGACTAGAGCAGGAAGAAACCAGCAATAAGCCACACTGGTATACGATTTGTAAAGTCAAAGATGGTTACCATGCCATACCAGACTTGTTATAGATTGGTAATGTGTGCGAGCAAAGCAATCTATGGTAAAACAGCCAATTTTATAAACTGTGTCAAAGATTATTTTAAATGAGGATATAAAATCCATTTTGCTTGTCAATCTTTGCTAAATATCAATTTGACATGAATTTACAGCCAGCGTCTAGTAACACTGCGTCGCGATACATGGCCAAAAGACCGTGGGAATGCTATCGTGGCCAATAAACAAACCGCGTATTTCAAACCTAGACGCAAAAGTTGGTGACCATGGCGACGCGCAGAACAGAATGTCTGGAGAAATTCCGATGCAAACCAAAGTCCGAATAAGTTTTATATTATTGTCAGGTGTGTGAATTTTCACATTTGAAATGTGAAAAACGAGGCTTTTGTCAAAAGGACTAGGATCAAGTTTGCCAAGTTCTCTCCTCGTTAGCCCCTCTTAAACCAAATGGCTTTCTTTAAGCAGGCACCCAAATTTTGTAAATAATTATTTTATATCTTTTAACACTTTATATTACAATTCATTTATAATCGATTGTTTAAGTCATTTTATATTGTTTCGAAACCGATACGGAAGTGATAGGACGAGAAACACTCGCACCATGTTATTGCTGCCCACCCGTATGCGTGAAATATGTTCTTGAAGTTGTTAACTGAGAACGTTTGGTGCTCGTTTCTAAACTTCAGACATAAACTACAACATAATTCCCAAAAACAAAAGCTTGCAAAGACAGCTGAGGGTCTAGGATTATGTTAAAAGTAAGGTTAGGTATTTCTGAAACTTCAAATTGGATCTTTCTGAGAAAATATGGAACTAACCGGCTTTGTTATTGTTAGTGCGTCCGAGACTTGAGCGATCACGTATTGTTTTTATCCGATCGACGTACACTTACGCGCATGCCTCACGTGGATTCGAAAAGCTGATAACAGTGATTGCATGTAAACACGGCAGTTCCCATACCAAATTAAAGCAAATGCAATCGCCTATAGAATCCTTTAGAGAAATTTGCGATTTATAAACTTCTATGGAATTAAATTCTGTGGAATTATTTAATTCAGGATCGGAAAATCCTGACTGGCATCTTAGATTCCAAAACCAAGTTCCCATCTTCAGAACATTCAGAACTATAATGGTTTTTTTTATATAATCTTGAATTATGACTATTTGTGATGTGATCAAGCAAATGAGTCTGAAGTCGGTCAGATTCGATTTTTACTTTTCCAGTAACTGTATGCACATTTTAAAAAGCTACAATTTTGCCGAAAACCCCATTGAAATTGGACCAATTCCTTCCAAGATATAATCAGTTGAAGGGTGGCAAAATCAAGAGAAAACAAAGAAATTTCTCCTTGTTTGGCTATATCTCAAAAGCATATTTGCGACTCCGACTTCATTTTGCTTGATCACATCACCATTTTAAATAATTAAATCGGACTGCTGGCCCTCGGTTGAGAAGAATGGCTTGACATTTCTTTTGTGCGATCAGGTTTTGTACAACTTTAAGATACAGAGGTTTACTTACACCTGCAAATAAAACAAATCGTATTTAAGATCACGACAACATAAAAACATTTGCTCTGTGTGCAGTTATTTCTTGTACTTTAATCACATGATATTAGTTAATAAAAGTAGGTTGGTAACTAAGAACAAGAGTGATCTTTAGACTCGCGTTCGAGTTTGAGAACCCGTTGACGTCGCATTTTTAGAACATTTTGCTGCCATAGTCATCCCATTCGTCAGCCATCTCCTACCAGAGTCCACGGTTTGTATCCTTGTTTCTGAGCGTCAAGCTTATAATATTATTGATAAGTAAATAAAAGCATGGGTGAATTCTTACAAATGTACATGCCTCGTACCCAAGGTTTAAAAATGCTTTTTCTCATATTATTAATTCCGCTCAGGTACGTACCTACAACACTGAACACTGTTTGAATTTCTAATTGATGGGTTGGATCGTTAGCCAATCAGATTATTGTTGACAATGTTCGTCATAAGAGATTGACCTTTTGACACATGGAGGTCATCATATTACCTTTCAGGCCAGAGCTGAGGTAGTCAGGGAGTCGTTTTTGAAGTTTTTTATATTTCCAATCATGGTTAATTTTAAAACTTTTGGGATACACCTGTGAATTTCGAGCCCATGAATGTCATCAGGAACAAATTCCAGGTAAAGCATACGGCTATTTAGTAATATTGTTTTTGGAGGAAGCTCAAAAGTTTGTGAATTAGCGGCAAGCGAGGCAAGCTTAGCGTAGACTCAGACTGTGGACAGTACCGTCCGGTTGAGGGTTGATTCGGATGAGCTCGCCCGAACAACTCACTCCCCGTGCGGTCACGTAAATTGTGATTATCATTTATTATATTATTAGTATGTTTATACTCAACGTTGCAGAGAACGATCCAACCTGATCTTCATTACGATGTCCATATTTTTTTTTCCTTTAAACTTTTATAACAAATAATATGGTTGTTGTAGAGTGTGCGCATGTTTACACCACACAAACTGAGCCAATGCCTTGTGTCCTGCATTGCTGTCAAGCTCCCATATGTTATTGGCTTGGATGAAGCTCGGGATAAGGGGCCTTTGGTTGGTCTGAAGCACGTTAAACTTATGTGGTTGTAAAAATGTTGTGACACTTAAATGAATCTGTCGATCGCACCCTTTATTTCTACCGGTTCATTAATGACAAAAAGCCCAAGGCTAGGTATTCGAGGGCGAAATGGTTGTTTTTAAGGAGGGGGAGAAGTGAAATGAGAACCCCTAGGGCTAGCATCCAGATCGGGCTCTTCCTTTTTGCGGGCAGGCAGGAGTGACCGGAACGGTGGTGATGCTGAGCATTTGTAGGTTGGGCGTTGCTGATGAGGGTTGGTGGTCGTGCCAGGGAGGAGGAGTTGGGCAGGAGCTTTCTTAGGGTTAGATGTTGCACCCGTAAGCGGTGGGTTACTAAGAGGTGCGCCCTAATTTGGCTTCTTTGGTAGGCCATCCTGCAATGCCTGGGAACAGGATAAAACTGTTGTGCTTGCCAGTCCGTTGGAGTCCTTGGGGACATCTGCTAGGCCGTGTGTGTAAATTGTCTGGTGGCGATTGGTGTGTAGATTCCACTTCTTATTAAGGGTGCTCTTCGCCCACACAGTAAACATGGTGTGTCTGCACATATGAGAGAAATAGGATTTTTAAATCCTATTTAAAGGATGTCAACTCCTTTATTGTACAACTGCTTGGTTTTATGTAGGCTAAATTTTAAAGTCACATTTCAATATAACTTCGTGACTTACTTATTGTTAGATGTTGTTTCAAAAGGGTGGTATTAAAATAGCCTATAAAAGATTTGGACTACAGAAGAATTTCAAACATCTCATCAAAAGCCATGCTAAATGGCATGAAATGAGCGTCTCCATGCGATCACCCCCATACCCGAGCGAGTAAGCCCGGCTGCCGGAAATCACATGATTTGCCCTTTGTTCTTTGTTTTGGTTATCCTGGTGTGAAATTTTATTATCCCACGCTTGCCACCAAATTGTATTGGTCGAGGTGGTAGGTACGTAAGCCTGGCGGCAATAAAAACTTCAAAACACGACTCATGAGAGATGTCCACGTTGGAGTAGTGACCAGTTTCTATCGCAACTGCGCAAGCAATCGGCTTACAATTAGGATTAGTTACAGAATATAAAAATGAGGTATAAAATCCAATTTTGCTTGTCAATCTTTGCTAAACATATTCACTTTGACAGCAACTTAAAGTCAGAGTCTAGTAACACTGCGTCGCGATACATGGCCAAAAGACGGGGATGTTTCGTGGAAAATAAACAAAACCGCGTATTTAAAACTAGACGCAAAAGTTAGTGACCATGGCGACGCGCAGAACAGAAGTCTGCATTTTGAACATGCAAGGGTTCGCCAAACTTTCAACATTCTAAATAAGATATTCACAATAACGGTGGAATTTCTCGTCCAAATTAACAGTTTACTGAGTACTGGACATACTGGATATAGGCAAGCATTACTGCACACATTGAGTGAGAGTGATGTATACGTCACGTCAAAGCAATCGGACATTGGACTGGTACGTCAATCATTATGTTTGAACTAGGATTTGTCTGAACTCAAACAAGGTAAGTGATGAATTGAAAGGAAATTTGAGGACAACAGGAGACATATTCCTGTCGATTATTACCTACTACTGGCCTTTTGAATTTAGGTGGACAAGTAAAAAAATATGGTTTTGTAGCCTACAAGTACAAAGATATTAAACAAGGATCATGAACATGAGGTTTGCTACTGGAAGCAAAACTTTTCAGTACATGACAGTTCTGACAGGCTATTTTCAAAATGACATTCATTGATTGATCATTGTCAGATCAGAATGCATCTTACCATGCTGTGGATTTATAAAACATATTCAAAAGTGACATAAATATGAAGGGAAACACTGGCAATAACTGGCACTTTTATAAAACACTGAGGCATATATAAATTAAACAACAACAATAAAATTCAAACAGGTATATAAAAAAAAAGGAAATATCCCAAGGTAGTGTTGATGTACACCTAGGTGCTGGGTCTCACTGGAGGGATGTCATCCGACCCAACCGCCTTGGCCAGGTCTTGATAACTACAGGGCGTTGGAGCCTCTGACATCCACGTGATCACCTTCACCCAGGCGTGCATCAGCTTGAGGGTGACGGCTACTGGGATCTCCACATTTTTGCCCTTTATCATCAGCCCTCTTCTGGATCTCTTGTACCCTTGGATGCAGTTGATGGGCAACGGGGGGCGTGGTTTTGCCGAGCTGGTGGATTGGTGCGTATGGGCGGTCCTTGCCCTCTTCACACTTGCTGGTTTGTTGATGGTGAAGGCGATGGAAGGGAGGGGGTACCTGGACCTGCTTCTTCGGGGTGTTAGAGGTCGCATGGTCACTAACTTGTGCGTCTAGGTTGAACTACGCTGGTTTTTGTTTATTGGGCCACTATAGCATTCCCATGGTCTTTTGGCCAGTATCGCGACGCAGTGTTACTAGACTCTGGCGTTGTAAATTGTCTGGTTTCTGGGCAACTCGTGGCTCAGACGAGCGATCACCGAGGGGTAATGGCGGCGAGCAACATAGTGTTGACTTGAGCTTAGACTTTGATACCCTCAAGAGGAAGTCCTGAGAGGATGAATCGACAAAGGTAACAAGGTAATGAGGAAGGAGCCTATGTTTATGAACGATTTTAAAGATCAGGTTTGAGATCATAAAATTCGAGTTTTGCGTGGCTGGAGGAACTACGGGAATTATGCAGGTATGGAATTGGGTTAAATGAGCAGATAATATGATCGTTGACATTGTATTGGGACGATTGGGGCTAAGAATAGACGAAATATGAATTAAAAAACACGATTATCTAAACCAACAAAAAGGGAAGGCACTATTTGGGATGCTAGTTCGCCCTAGGGGGGTTCTCCATTTCACAATGTTGACATCCCACTTCCAGGCCCGCCCCACAGCATGATAATTTATGTGCGTCCGTAGTGTGGGGGTTTGAGCCAAAACGGAAATAAGGAAGAGCTAAGGGCGACAGGGTGGGACCTGGGGCCACTGGTCGAGACCATTTCCTTTTAGGGTTTGTAATTATGGGTAATTTGGGGCATGCCACTTCTCAGAAGGGAAAGGCATATGTTTCAGTCAACATTGGAAAGGAAATCAGGCTTCAGTTCTAGTGATTTATAAAACATAATGTGTTTTTGAATAATATTTATCAAATTCTATCAGTTCAAGCCTTGATTAAATCTGAATAGATATGGCTGAAGCCAGGAGTAGAGATCAAACATTTTGCATGTGAAGCTACCTTTTCAGCCCAGGGTAAGGAAATTAAGAGATTTTATTACAGTTCAGTTGTCGTACTGACTGTCATGAGGAACTGATGAGCAATGGACATCCAGATTGGACCTCAATGACGTAGTCGTTGTGCATTTGCATTGTGGGTCAAAAAAAAATGTGATACAGCAGTCTGGCAGCATTGTTTTATGTTATGGTAAGGCATTTGTATTGTGGTTAAAAAAAAAGGTTCGTTTGGACAAGCAATTATTTGGTGGTACATTCCAGCAGTGCAAGAGAACAATTTCAAGTGGAGGAAGCCACTCATGGCACTTATCGAGGACAGCCAAATTTTCGACGCATTACTATGAACCTCATCTCATGCCAAGACCCTATGGCCCGAAGCCACCCACAACCAGGCTGTGATCAATTAAATTTGGAAAAGGGGGGGGGGGGGGCAGGCCCTCCACTTTCAAAAGGAGGGATGCCCCCTTGCCCCCCCAGTTCCTTCTCCTCTTAGTGATGACCACATAATAAATCTTTGACACATATGCTGCACGGAGTAGTCCATATGTTCAAACCATTGGGCTTTCACCTCAACATGCATCTGGGTGGCCCTTCTGTCACGGTTGGTGGACTGAAAAAAACTAAAGGCCAAGCCTTCCATGTAGGCTGCCTTCTTAAAAAAGACACTCTTTTATTTTTCTTTTGTTGGGTGGTAAAATTGTCCAATTTGTTTGTTACAGGTTACCAAACAAGTGTACAAGAAGAGGAACAACTATCTACCACAGGTCATTCCACCAATTTTGGTCTCTACATTGGAACTTCAATCAAATAAGTACCTCCCAATCATGGATCAACAGGGGTGTTGCGTGTAGCATCACTGTGTCAAACTAGATGGACTGAGCAGGGTGTATTTCAGACTGGAGGATGCTTATCTGTCATCTTGAAAGGAGTGAGGAGGAGAGATCCACCAAATATACCCCATCTGACTCTTTCTGTTAACTGCATTGTTTTGGCATATTCATATTTGTGAACAGATACTTACTCACTCTGAAATAAGAGTCCAAAACATTGCATAGTATAAAAATATTTCAAATTATTATTTTGGAGCTTTTGTGATTGCGAAGCAAAATCAGCACCTAACCAGTGTTGTGTGAACCTATACCAGTTTCATCTGTTGGACATTAGTTAAGTTAAACCAAGTTTTTAAAATCCCGGTTTTTGCCCTTGCTAAATGGGGGTGGCCGGATTCACCTCAACACTCAGCAACTGATGGTGGGATTGAGGATTTAATTGGAAGCAAAAGACGATGACCGGATGTCCCTTCCTGATCCAATCCACAGTTTTAGGCAGTGGGCTTAGCTTTTGGGCAACCACGTCCACCACGCAAAGGTAGCATGTCCTGGATGACCGCCACTAGCTCTCCAGAGCTGAACACCATTGGTAGGTAGGTAGGTCTTCTTTTAGTTCTACCAGAGGTAACCAGCTACCCTCTCATCAGATTTCCTTAGAAGAAAACCAATGGTGGCGCTTGGGGTGTGTGGTGGGTGAACGGGTAGCCGCCGACAACTTTGCCCTGGTGGACAGGGTGTAGTAGTATTTCTAGTACTGGTTACCAGGAGGTGATACCAGTAGCAGGCCTCAAAAGAAATCTGACCTGGCATTGCCAGTATGTATTGATGTGGTCTGGGCTGACGATGACACTTCGAACAGCCGGCCATTTTAGGTGATTTAGCTTGGATCTTTTTCCCCATTTTGCGAGACATCAGTTTGACATTGCTGGTATGCATTCATTTGGTTTTGACCCTATGACCTTCTCAGATGGCTTTGGTCGTAGTGTTCTGAGACCTATCCTAAAATAAACAAGTGGATGGATGCAAAACTCATTTTTAGTCGGATTTAAAATATATCTTTCTGTCCATGTGTCTTGTCGGTCATTCATTAACATAGTTTAACCCTCTCTCCCTTTAGCATGGAATTTTGGAAATCACATCTGATGGATTTGATGAAACTTGCTGCATGAGCATTTTGGGATTTGAAGAAAATACTGAGGATGATCAAAATGGCCATCCATGAGGAATTTTTGCAAAAACCTGTTGCATCATACTTTAAGGGTAATGTTAAAAGAAAAAAGGTCTTAAACCTGAGTTTAAAGTTAGAATCCCATTGCAGAGTATCTGCCAGAGTTTCAGATGTATGTTGTTTAGCTATCATTAGGATGAGTTTGTCAGAACTCTTTATCGCCTCCTGTTATTCTAGGAAGCATGTAAAACATTTATAATTAAATCCTTCCAAGTTGTATGTGTGACCAGGGCTTCGAAGTTAGCACTACCCGATGCACATTTCTATTGTTAATGTTTCGGGCAACTAGTGAACGAAGGAGGCAAGTTGAAAATCAATGGAAAGCACATAGGCCAAAGCAGCCTTGGTGGCCAACTTGTTGGAAAATGTATTAACCTCAAGGTCGTACATGTTGCTTTCTGTATAAAAGAAAATGCAATGAATGCATTTTATATTTGGGAAAATGCTTGGATTAAATTGTATATCGCCTGAATTTGCATGTTAAATGCACCATCACCTTGCATGCAAAACCACTGAACTTGAGCAAATTTGCCTGTTCAAAGTAAATAAATAAAATAGTTGCCTATTTTCTCAATTGCCTTATTATGGCCCAGAATTTACATTGTGTGCACAATTGGTGAATTAAAAAAATAGTGCCATATTTTTGTCCTAAAATCAATATATCTTTTTTTCACATCATATGAAATAGTCATTTTTTGTAGAACTATTAAATCAATTTAAAAAAAAAAAAAAAAAATATATTTATATGCTGCCATATTTGTACACACTCCTATAATCATCCCTTATTTAAGAGATATTTAATAGTTAAAGTATTTTTTGTAAGTATGTAAATAATTTTTAACAGGGGTATAAATTTTGTACATTCAAAGGTAAATTTACCTTATTTAAACCATAACTTGTAATTGATGATATAGGATGTTAGATTTAACCTTTTGATTTAGAATAGGGAGTAGAATTTAATTGCTGCATATACTATGTAAATAGACTTGTAGAAAAAATGGTTATTTGATAACATGTGAAGGTGTTCATTCATGGGTCCATATTTGTATATATGTAAGCTATGTTACGTGTTTGTGTGGTATTTAAATTCTGTGGCTATTGCTAGTAAGGCTTCGCTGAGTAACCTTTCAGGGGGCAATCAAGCTTCTCATGACAGTCAACCTGATAGCTTAGGTTTTTTTTGTTCACCCGCACAAATAATGGGGTTGGGTTTGGATTTGAGCCAAAGCTAATTCCCACCAACTGCAAGCTTTCATCCCGCTTCACATGGCAGTCCAATTGAAATACTATAGTAAGGTGATTTCTGACAGGAATGGGGTTGGGGTTGGATTTAGCCAAGCTAATCTTGCTCAAGTATTCAGCTTCAAGCTTCACATTGTTATGGGATGGTATCTGATACCCTGTTTAAAATAAGGAGCGGCCCTCCTTCGAGTCTCCATGATGCCTCTATCTTGTAATGGTACAATAGTGTAGTCGTTACCAAATCACATGATTCAGTATGGTTTTCTGACTTTGTTGGAGTCCTCCCTGCCCCGTTTCTTGATGTGATTCCCATTTGTCATGAATTTGTCGTCAAAAGTACCCATGTTGATAAGCAAGACTAAGGCTATTACACAAGTAATTATGAGCAAGAGGCAACATGTTTTATTTCTCTATTCTGGGGAACATCATGGATGTCCAGGTGCATGCACCATCGAGGGTCCTATAAAAAAAAAGAGAAAAGAAGGAAAAGGCATTTGAATAAGTTCACATTGGCAGAAAAAGCTCTGCCCCTGGCACCCCCTTGAGGCCTTAAGTGACCCTCTGGACCCCCTGCTGTTGTGGTTTTGATCATCACAGGGCCGCACGTACCCTACGCCATAGGAATCTGGAGGATATTTGTGGTGCAAATTCATAAGAGTTGTATGTTAAACAAATTTGTTACAGTAGTATAGTGGAGGAGCTAGGACCCAGGTCAAACATCTCGTTTACCCTCACTACAGAAAAGGTTTGAGTTGACACCTTTGGTAGTTCAGTAATATGACCCTCTACATCAACGCGATGTAGGGTAGTAACTCTCAATTGTGGTGTTCACTTTTTCAATAGGGTCCACTTTAAGTTTACCCGCAGGGGTCAAACTTGTAAAATGCTCCAATCATGTTGAATGTATGCCAAATTGTCCCGTCTATAGTCATAAGGATTCCAAAAATTTATATTTGTACCACTAATGGCTACCACCTAGCATTGATGTAGAGTGTCCCCATTACTACCAAGGTGCAAACCCTTTATGTAGTGGGAGGTAAACAACTCCTTAAATAAGGCCCCTGTGATAGTCTGCTCTTCCTCTAGTAGCAAAAATAGACCACAGTGCTGTCAACGATTGTTCTGTCTTGATTGATTTTATCAGGTGTGAACTGTGAAATTGAAATTCTTTTACAACTGCCAATACAAATTACATACCTATATGTCCATATGTCTTGCCATAAAGTTTTACTAGGCCACCATGTTCACAAGCGGTCACAAAACTACTCCAAGGTTTTGAAACTCCAGAGGTGAAATTAATCCAATTATTTGAACTTCCCTCTCCAAAGTACGTCCACACGATGGCCAAACTCTGGAAATCATCCCCCTTACCATTCTCCTTTCTCCTCCTCCTCCTCCGCTTCCCATATCGGAGTATAGACCCCCGTGAAGTCCCATAACGGAAGCCGTACTTTCGCGCGTTATATTCAACCACAGGCGTTTTTCAACAAAGATGACTTTGCGAGGTCACCTCCGCCCACTATCCCCCAAAACTGTCCACGACGGCACGTCATTCCAAAACACTCCGGAGTGTTTTTGGAGTTTGAGTTTCACCCCTAGTTTTTTTAGGGGAACACCCGCTATAAACCCTCGAAAAACTCAGGAGTTAAACCATCCGGATACGTCCACACGGCAAAAACCCCGATCGACACTCCAGAGTTTTTTGAAACTCTGGAGTTTCTCACTCCCGTGTGGACACGACTACTGAACTAATGCAAAAGCCACATATCCCCCTTGGAACGTGATGACTGCTTACAAATATTGCAAGTGCTAGCACATTAACACACAGCAATTTCTGTATTCTCTCATCTACTAAATGCCCCAGGGATGCGCCATTTTAGTAAAGTGGCATTTTGGTTACGGCAAATTTTCAATGAGAACCTTGCTTTTAGCGTAATGTTTGGGAAGAAAATGAATTTGCAGTTTTGCTCCACTTGTCAGTGCCCCGCCCCACAACCGTGTTGAATCAGTAGTAACAAGGCCTAAAAAAATGGTTTGTTTGCCATAACGGATTAAAAAGGAAGTCGGCGTTCGGGGTGGGTCACTTTTTCGTTTTTTTTAGATGAACTTCAACAATGCTATATTTTAAGTTTTTTTAATGACAAAGTCAACAGTCTTTTATTTGAATTGTTGTAGTTGTTTTTGTTGCCTTGTTATTTTTTCCTTCTTGTCTTGGTAAAAAAAGTTTTTTTCATGTGAATGAAAATCATGGGTTGTACGGCAGAATTTTTTTTAAAAATTTATGCTAATTGCATCATTGAGTGTGCAGGCTTTGTTAGGGTCGGTCATGTTAGGGGCAGTGGCAAACACTTTGTTTGGGTGGCCTTTCACTTTGAAATTGGCATCTGTAAGTGGAAGTTTCATCCAAAGGGGATTTGGCTTTAGTTCTTGTTAATAAAATTGTTAACTCTTATTTTATTAATAATTATAAACAGTTTTTCTATCTTCAGTAGATGTGTCCATGCAGTTTTTGCAAGTGTGAATCTGTAACCAAGTGCCCATTTTTATTAAGCTTTTTTAAAATTCTTTATTTTCAGGGACTGACTTTTAAATAAGGTGGTGCTCGGTAAAAAGCCCCTGGTCCTATCAGGGGTAGCTTTATTAAGGGGAGCTTTTCAATGGCATATACCTGCATAACCATGGTATAGAGCGCTTCCCAAGGGGAGCGTTAAATCGCTCTCCTACAAGTGCTTAAGGAGACTATAGTGGAGCTATTTGCCTCTCACGCGCCCTAAAGTCAGTCACTGCCCACATGGGAAGCGTGTACCTGGCCATGTATGAAAACATTTTGGTGAAAAATAGTGAAGATGTTTTTTTTTTTTTTTTTGAGAGATGCATTCTTAAAACGAAAATATAGTAGGTTGAAAATGCATACTGGTACAAGCTAAGCAAGCCCTCAGTGGGGCAGCACCAGACCTTCTTTTTCGGTGTAGAAGTGAAATTTTTTTGGGGGGCAAAAGTCAAATTCTGGGAACAAAATATCAAAATTTGAAGATTTTCAACCAAAACTTTGTGATTTTTTGGCACCACCTCACTGATTTTTTTCCAAAAATCCATCATTTTTCTTTTGGCCAGGGGAAAACTGAAACGGGGGGGGGGGGCAATAAAGAAGATTTGGGGAGCAAATTCCCCCATGCCCCCTGGCCCACCACTGCCCATTTCAAAGCATTCTAGCTATTTCTTCATTGTATATACCAGGAAATAATGAAATTACCCATACCAACTCAAGTATTTTTTCTCTTTTTTTTTGTGAAGAAGCTTTGAACAGTCACCAGATTGAACCAAATTGCCGACATTTCACCTGGGTATCTGGCAGTCGAGACCCTGCTGACAGCAATACTTGTATTCTGGTGACCTGTTCTTTAGACCATGATTTTGACCTAATTTTGTTTCAAAATGTTTAATTTTTTAACATTAATCACATTTTAATTTGAATCTATCTGACATATACCATTTTAATGTGGAGCAGTGCATTAACAGTAGCCCATAGAGTACTGTACAAAACCCTAAAAAACAAACTATTTCCCAGTGTACCATAAACAAACCATATATTTAGCTTGTAGCATCATAATGGGAAAGAAGTCAGTCAAAATATTTGCAGATGAGATGGGAAAAATACAATCTCAGGTGTGATGGTGTGAAAGGTGGGGTCGAGGCTGAGGATCATATAGTTAAAACAATGGATAGAAAATTACGGGCACAGGACAACAGTTATTGCACACAGTATATGATTATGTATAGTGGTTCGTATTCAATGGAAACGTATTACAATAATGGAAACCAGAGGGTGTTTTGAACCAATCCCATAATGCATTGCAATGTGCCCATACTCTGCTGTATTAAACACACGTTAATACTTTAGGGATAAAAAGTGTTCCAAAAGTTAAAGAACCACCGGACATTTCACGATCATGCTAAAAATTCCCCCTAAGTACCAACGCTTTGTGGGCTAAAATGAGCTTGAAAGTCAGGGTTTTATGTGCTAAGAATAGGATTTTAGTTGGATCACATGACCCTATTGAGGTGAAATTTCCCAAAACTGGTGCATTGTGGGATTGACTCAATACACCCTCTGAATGGAAAATGAACCACAATGGCGTGTCTATGGTAACTGAATCACAATAATGGCGTGGCTATTTACCCATAATATGAATCATGAGAGGCAGTCCATATGCATTTAGAGCAATATAGGCACATTTTTTGAAGAGCGCCCCCAATTTTCAAAATTTGATATTTTTGCACAGTTACGTTGGTAATTGTCTAGGAAACTATACCTGCGAACGAGAATGCTAAAAAATGTGTATTTATCACAAAATAAGCGATTTTGTAATTAGAATTGGGATCCCACGGCAGAGCTGGAAATGCTACGTTTATGTCCGTCCATGATGAAATAGTGCAACCTCGAGAAAATAACCTCTAACTTGACTTGCCCGAACTATCAAAACAACTAATGGATGAGCGTATAGACACGTACATGGCGCTATTTCCCCGCTATTTCACATTGGAATGCCGTTTCCAGCAGCCGTTGAATTATTATCGGGGATCCCCGATAATAATTATTCTAGAACAAAATTCCTTCGTTTGTGACACATAGACATTTTCGAGCTTAACCTTTCACAGGTATAGTTTACTAGCCAGTTACCAATGCAACCGTGTAAAAATCTCCAAATTTTTGAAAAATTGGGGGCGCCCTTCAAAAAATGTGCTAATATTGCTTTAATTGTATTTTGCTGCCAGATGTTGAGATTCACATAATTGGATATCTCTGATTTTTTTTTCATGCTTAACAATTATGCTGCCTTTATGTACATGCTGCTAAATGCTACAACTGAATGTCAGCATCTGGAATTCCAGCAAAATGTAATCTTTGCCAAGAGAGGTCCGTTTACGGATAAAAAATACAAACTTGCAAATTTCTTACAGACACGATCAAATTGAAAAGTAAGATTAGGTACACATGCTTTACTAAGGCTAACGGTTCAGTTGATATAAAAATCTCAACCTTTTTTTTTGGTAAGTCAGTGGAGGACGATGCTGTGAATCACAAAATATCCCTTTCAAGCCCAAATATGTCTGGCAAAACAACAAAACTGCTGCATTTATAAAAAAAAAGCTGCTCAATGATTTAAGAAAAGTACTTTGCAAATATTTTATTGATTTATGTGACAAATTATAATTTTGCAATTTATCATTCAGGTTCCTGTATTATATTCACATGTACAGCTTCATAGTTAATAGGTTAATAATATTTAGTTATTTCATTTCTAGGATAATAAATTATGAATTACAGTATTTTTCCCATGCAATATATCATGTAAATGGTCTACAATTTTGATATATTTTGTAATGTATCTTCATTGGTTTTCATCCCTTTGTGTGACTTTTGTGACTTGATATTTTAATTGATATGAATTGTGCTATAATACGAAATCAAATCGCTTTTTGCCATGGTAAACAATATTGTCATTTTTTTTGTCACTTGCACTAGTGCAGTTAGGCACATACATAAGTCCAAATTCTGTATGTTCCATCCATATGTGTGTGTGTCGTGCGTGTAATGTTGTGTGTTTTGTTAACCACCTTTTCAGATTGCTCGTGCATGTACAACCTTAAAGAAGAACCTGTATCACAAGACATAACTTATGATACAATATACGCTATAAAACAATTACGGAACCGATTAAGGAGTGTTTTTTCATGGAAAACGGGATATACTAACCATAAAAATGAATTAAAAAGAACATTTGTCCTCACCACATCGCTATTTGAATTCGCTCTAAAACTGTTCGCATTCAATTATCTTAGACCCTCGGTTTTTTTAATTAATATTGAGAAAGGTATTAGTGTCGGGCGAAAATCGTGAAAAAAAAAGGTGGTATTCATTTAATTACCAACAAGAATTTGAAGGGGCATGCTGGAAAAGTTTTTTTCACCCCAATTATATTCACTTCTGCAATGTTTGGCAATCAATCGGCAAGAATGGGACCAGGCGAAACATCGTAATGAGCATAAATTTTCAGGATGTTCCATTATTAGATAGGTGTGTGTAAAACGTTGATCGCTCTTTGGACAGTAGAAACATTGATCGATATCATCAACAAGCTTGTAATGGTATAAATAGCGTCTATTTATTCCCGGGATTTTGAATGTGGTCACTGCATGCCCGGTTAACTTTTGTGTTATTCATGGTGGTTATAGATGATGTGACATAATGTTTACAAACGCAACTTGAACCTGTCTACTGAAGTGATGGAGGTGCGAAGGATATCACATACAGCTACAGTACTATTCAAAGGCTATTGATACTGATTGAGCTCGAATTTTAAAAGCACAAGCCCTAGGGTGCTCAGCATACCGCCGCGAACAGCGCTTTGTTTTCTTGCCCGGCGGTGATGTAACATGGCACATCGTCTATAAAAAATGATGTCGCTTCCAACTTTCAAAGAAATACAACTACAATAATTCTTGATTAGTCCTTTTAAGAGAAGATGAGGACATTATGAGAAGGCACGGTCAGCCCAAGCTCTTCTGGTCGCCCGATATTGATCGCAGGGGGGGTATCGTTACAGAGTCGCTTCCTACCTTGTATGTATAATACAAATACAAAAGGACCACCTCACACGTCATTTGTTAATGGTACCCGAAGATGGACAGATCATTTGCAACTTGAGGGGAAAGTGGTCTCAAATTTTCAATAGATTGGGAGCCAAAAAATTCCATCCATATGTTTTGAAATTTAAATTCCTGTGGGGTAATTTCGTGAATACAAACTTTTTCTTTCACAAATTTTTCCCGACTCCTCTACCTTCTCTTAATATTCATAAAAAACGAGGGTCTAAGCTTAATGAGTGGACAGTAGTGTTAAATGGGGATATGTATTTGTGTTATCCGAAAACGGACGGCACCGAGTATGCATCATAACATTTCACACAATGATGCTTTCTAGTGTATTTCCTATGGCATGTATGACACAAACGGCGGCCGGGTATCGATAACAGTTATACAAAAGCGAATTTTACAATAGCACATGGTCAGACCAGACTAGATGTTTTTAATTTCCGGGTTAGGGTTGTTTAATATAATTCAGGTGTTCTAGGAAAGCAGTCGATATGTGGTCAATAATGTTATTTTATTTTAGTGTATATTGTGTAATAGGATTGCGTTGCACAGGTTTTCTTTACTCAATTGTCGCATACTGAGGTCATGGTGCACCATAAACACTTGCATGTCATGGCTAGGGTTTTTTAAAGGTCATCAGGTCAACTTGTGAGGGAGTGAAGGATGGTGGATCACAAACGTAGGTGACACTAGTGTTGGAGAACTGCGTGGTATTATTATAGTGGTCCATTCCCATTCCAATGCCGATCATAATTAGTTTCCCTTATTCTAAATAATAGACAATTTATGAAATCAGAAAGAGAGGAATTAATCAGACTGTAAAAGGAGCAAGTGAAACTGTGTGTAAAAAAACTGCCTGTGCGTCCATACCCCGAAGTGCGAAATTAACAAGAGCAAGGAAATGTGCAATAGACCAATAGACATACCTCGAAATGCATCGCGTATTGTGCCCCATTTCCATCCGGGAAATTTACCCAGAGGTCATGTTTACAAAAAAAAATGTTGTTGTTCGTCTTTTTTTCCCTTTTTTTTTTTTTTTTTTTTTTAACTTTTTAATAATTATTGTTTGAAATAGTGCCTAAAATTACAATTACAAAGACCTTTCACGTGAAGTTGAATCTTACAAAAATGTTAGAAGAATATCTGAGGAACAAAAAACCAATCGAGGCACTGGTGTGAAAATTCATGACAAAACGTGATATTTTTGATCGTACTGTTCCCTACTGTCACCTGGGATGGGATCGCTACACAAACTATAGTTTTAATGCAACGTCACAGATTAAGTTTTAGGTATACCTCATGAGCTCTTAACCGAATGGTTTGTTAGCGACTTTGAGCTGGTCAAGTTCAAGGATGGAAAATGGGCCAATAGAGATGCATTTCGGGGATCTTGCAAATGGTCTATTGGAAAGCCTGAGCAGTTCACTTCCTGAATGTGAATGCTTTCACAGAACAAGTGAACTGTGCAAACTCTCAAAGCCTGTGCAGTTCACTTCAAGAGTGAGAATACTTTCACAGAGCACTCGAACCATGCAGCTCCACTTCCTCCCGACCTCTGCTTATGCTACATATCCCCAACACTCACTAGTATAGTTAAATTTGGCCCAAGGAAAGCAAACCGGTCTCAGTTCTGGAGCCACAATAATATTTAATATCATGCATTCAATTGAACTTTTATTTTGTTGACATAAGTCCTATTAATGAAAACACTGTAGGATCATGAACTTAAAAAATGATGATTAATAAGGTACATGTACAAAGAGATAGTTGGCTGTTGTTAGTTATTCATAAATTTAAATTTTTTAATTCAACTGACTGGATGAAGGGTGCTCTGGATGGCAAATGCTACCATCCACAATTGTGTTCCAGGACAACATCCAGGCCCATAACCAGGGGGGGATTCACCCCCCCAAAAAGAAATTCCAAAGCAAAAAAAAACCTAAAAAAGGACTCAAAGGCACAAGTAATGGATATTTTGCGAGCCGAAAAATTAGGGTTATTTATGGTATTGTCGTTAAAAGGTTAAATTTTGCGTTTTAAAAAGGGGTCCACTGTTGGCAAATTCATCCCTCTGGGAAAAAAAGGTCCCCTGTTGAAACAAAATTGCCCCTCCCCCAAAAAAAAATCCTGTTTATGGGCCTGACCAATCTTTTTGATTCGTCTCATAGGGTAGCTATTCACTGTTTCCTATTTCATCACGGACGCTGATGTTTTGGTTGCAAAAAGCTCACTATATTCACTCTAAAGGATTAATATTAAAGTTTTGTTGCCTAGAGTAGGATTCGAACCACAACCTTTGGTTACCAGAGGGGCATCTATCTGCACACCAGCAAATCCAGCGGAGCAGCTTCCAGAGAGAAAGTCGTTCTTTTGCAAATACTTAAAAAATACAATTAATGGAAAAAAGCAACAAAACAATAAATCATGAATAGCTCTGCTCTGAGGACAGTCAAAAAGATGTGGTCAGGGACCACAAGTGCTGATGGAATAAGTACTCTGTGCTCTGTATGTAGTGGTGTGGCCCATATTTTGTGGCCAAGCCTAAATAATATAGAAACTCACAAAATGTAATCAAATTAGATTACATTTACAGCAAATCAAACTGCAAACCACAAACCGATGTGGTCAACTTTGATGTGGTGGTGATGGGGTGTTTCCGTAGTCCCATTAATTGAACATGTCCTCTTCTTTTAATCATAATAAAATTATTAAAAAATCGCCATTACGGTGAAGGTTGATTCTTCAGCTCCCATGGTTTGGAATAAGAAGATATTCCTTGACAACATATAAAAAGTTTTTGTCAAAAATTGTCAAGATTTTGCTTTAATGTAAACCAATGGCAATATCTAAATTTGGAATGTCTTAGGAATTACATCTGACTTTAAACCATTGGCAGCGGTCTCTGCCCAGATATAGAGTGCTCACAGTAAGATACTTGACAGCTACGCTCTGCATACTTTCTACACTTTTGAATGATGTTCTGGTGGAACTGATTGCCTGCTAGGATATTAAATTCTCCAAGTTGGTGTTGAGCGGGAGGAGGCATTGAAAGCTTGTTACTGGGACTTTAATGGAGAGAATTCCAGCATTTGGGATGACCTCTTTATTAAATGGGGTTATGGATTTCAAAACTAAGGGTTTTTTAAAGTTTTTTACCTGTACTTGAGTTTGGTTAGAGATAGGGGAAAACACACAGCACGGTTACATATAACCCCTCCACTCTTGAGCAAAAATTGTTCAAGACATCGTGAAACCCATTCAAAACTCCAGACTTAAACCTTAATTGTAAAGGTTTATTATTTGACAAGAAAAAAAAAAGTGGTCTAAAATACAAAACAAAAACAGAGGACGAAAGAAAGGACAAACCAAATTCACGCCCTGCCAATTGCTCAACCCATCCATACCAAAAGCCACTCATTACAACATACCCATTGCAATTCATGAACAGGGATACCTTATACATGTAAAAGATGTATACATGCATGGTGCCATAGTATACATGCATGGTGCCAATGTATACATTAATTAACACAAGGGGAAAAATACATTGGTCCTTGGACAGCATGTGTCATATGACCTTTGACCTTGGCATGTGACCTTTGACCTCATCAACAAATGAGGGATCCAATGCTGCACCTATGACTCAAGTTTGGTTCCAATTGAACTTCAACTTTTCAATTTAGGTCAATTTACATTTTTAGCCTATCTTAAAACTTGATCTCACATGACCTTTGACCTTGGTATGTGACCTTTGACCTCATTAGCAAATAAGGGATCCCATGTTGCATCTATGATTCAAGTTTGGTTGAAATCCATCAAGTATGCGGATATTAGAGGCAAATGTTAACCCTTTTTCACATAAACAGACATCAACAACAGACATCAACAACAGTGGACAAAGTGATCCCTATGTGTCTTCCTGCCTTAAGGCAGGCGACACAAAAAGTTGGGGGTATATTAAAACATTAGGTTTCAAGATCAAGTGTCTATTTACTAAAATGCTGCCTGAGTTGCTCTTAATTTTCAGCAATTTTATATTCATTGTTTCACTTAAATTTTAACTAAATTAAAAAAATCTAAATTGGGATTTAATTGTTGTGACTGAATATAAAGCACAAAAAGAAACTTGATACAGGTCTTATACTATGATGAGTGTGTGACACCAAACATTTTCTCAAAATTTTAGAAAATGAAAGATTCACCAGAAATACTATCATCCCACTGAGGGGAGACTTATTACATCACAAGAAATATGAAAATAGTTCTGGAAACTTATTACAAAAAAAAATAACAATTACTGAATTAGGTGGAATGGGCTCTACCATGTTATGGGAAAAAAAACTGATAGGTAATGGGCAAGCTTTTTTAAAAAAAAAAGAAAAGTACTAAAAAACTGAGTTTCGATGGTGCTTTTGCAGTTAGTATTATGAATTTGATTCCACTTCAATTTCTCAATGACATTAGAGAATAGCCCATTTATTTCAACCTCAATATGGTCTGGTCCCTCAAAATGGAGTCAAAATGCTTTGGAACTTTTTCTTCACCACAAGAGAAGCCAAGATATTTTCAAAAAATCTTTTCTTCCAATTCATGGAGTTTGAAACCAGTCCAAGTTAATACCATGGTTAAAGAGTTATACTTCCTTCTATCACTAAGGAAATATCTAAATTCAAGAACTAAATTTCAAGGTTTAGTTATGACCAAGGAAAAGATCAGAGCTACAATGAATCCCTTTTCATTCCAAAATTGGGTAGATTTTTTTTTCAACCGCGAACAACCTTTTTCCAACCAAAATTGGGTCTTGAGGTAAAAAATCGACAACCTAAATTCTTTCAATATTAGCTTATAATTAGAAAGGCAGGGTATTCCAGGCCGTTATTCAAACAGAATCAGGGGAGCATTAGACCTCAACGAGACTGTCCAGTCAGGGTGAGATCTTTCAAAATACAACTTCCAAGGTTTTCCAAAAACTGGGGTGTCGTTAGGATCGAGCACAGCTGTTAGAATGTTAAAACCATGTAAATAAAAAATTATGAGCCTAAGAGGGAAAACAAAGGGGGTCAATCATTCGAGGCCTCATAGTCTTAAAAATTAATTAATATCCAGCGCTTTGACTCTGTTCTTATCCACAATACAAAATGAATTTGTAAAAGATTAAAATTCTGAAAAATGTTTTAGAGATGGCCGATACAAGTACATCGAGAAAAGATAAACAACAAGGACTAACCCAATAGATAAAGTCGTTATAGGTCTACGTTCAGCTAGCACGTAGGGTTGCTCATAGTAAGTTTTGGGATAAAATTTAGCTCATATAGGAAAGTTAATACCTAAATTTTGAAGTGTTGGATCTCCACTTAGACTTGCATCTGCCAGGGAAAACAGTTTAGATTCTTTCAAAAACCAGTGATAGCTTCAGACTTGGGACAAAATACTTGCAACCTGAAAAAGAAAGGCAAACTCACTTCAAGCGTGTTAAAAAGGGTCCCGAAAAGGCCCCAAGTCCCATTGTTCAAAACATTCTGGTCATTTTTGTGTGGTAACCATACAATATTGATATTATCACGGCCATCAACAGCCCAATAGCAAGAATTTCAGTAGCAAAAAGGCATTCAAATGGTGATATATATGGTTAGCACTGAAATACACACGAGATATAGAATAGAATAAGAAACCCAGTATTTATAACACAACTTTTTTGTATCAAGGTTTTACCATAGGGTCTTTCACCTACTCATAGGGTCTAACCTATACAAAAGGTTGTTAGTTCCCGTCGTATCCTAATGTCAGAATCAATTGTAATACCCGACCTCAAAGAACTTGTGTTATCAAAGTGTGACCCATACTTTTATGATACTATACAATGCTGTCGTTCTTTTAGATTTAGAAAGTCTCCAGGAATTTGGAATGGACTTACCATTCCCGGCAGATGAACGCTAATCCAAAAGGTGGAAGACCTCGATGTTGAATAAAATTATCAACAAGAATTGAACCGGGTTCGTTCCGCCGAGCAGAGTAGCGTGTTGTATGTTGAATTGGTTGGCCGATCCATACTCATTTTCCTCGCAGGTTTTCTCCGCGACTCGGGTTCCTCCTGCATCAAAACGAGACTCTTCAACATGGATGTCTTTCCCCCTGTGTTCTGGCTGGTGGCCCTTTTCAATGCATAAAGCAATATTGGGTTCTAGCCTGGCAAATGCGACGAATGTTAGTAATAAATCGTTTTTTGAGAACCTAAAAACTTTCAACACTATTCAAATTGCCTTTTCGATGTCTAGCAGAGCTTATAGCAAGACAAGTTGCCCTGGATACTCAATCAGATAATAATAGTGTGAATGTTGCAAACACATTCCGACTTTCAACCAACCATTTTGATCGTCACGAATAAGGCCACGAAGAACAATTAAGTTGTCGGGTGTCAATAAGAAATAAGGGCAATATAATTTTAACAAACTTAGGATCACAATTTGTGGGTAAGCAAAGCTAATAGGCATATAACACCATTTTTAGAAGGAGATAAAACTCCATTTTTCAAAAGAAAAGTTTAAAGCAGCAATCAATAAATTGGCGATCATGATTGAAAAGTACAATATAAAATTCCACTGGGAAGGCATGCAATTAAAACCGGAGATTATTATGGGGCAGGATTTCAGCGTCAAAAGCAACTTTGGCCTTTGAAAATAAGACTATTATTTGACAACTCAGAAAAGGCCATGGCACTATAAGATGAACAGCATCAATAACGGCCATTGTGAAAGGCATGCAGTTCCTTCTGATTGAGAATGTTTCAAAACATTTTCCAAGATTCGAGCTGATCAACCAAGTTTTTCAAGTTTGGGACTTGTATCAAAATCAGTAATGTCTTTCCTCACTTTTTTTTTAATTTTGATTACTAAAAGTATATGATCTGACTTGGATTTACTCTATACACTTCCTCCTGCATGCTGAGATTCATACAGATGACTAGTAATGAAACATTTCTGACAATGCTGACAATCCCTAGGCCATCTAAAATAGTTAAAATGTTAGTATTGGCAAGAGATTGGCTATGCCGCTATGGATACTTTTAAGCTCGGGGATCTCATGTCTCAAATAAGGTCAATTGCATTCCAATACCCTCACCGCTTAGGCCTACTGTAGCTTACTGGGATATCATTGAAAATTTGGCAGTGATATACTCAGACTAATACCCGAAATATATTTGAAGATCTCAATTATTACATTAGGTTAACTTACTGGAAGCAAAAACTATAATCATCCAAGAAAGAACAACGGGATGTTCCTGCGTGGTGCCCAGTTAGTACAAATTTGTCTCCTTAGTGCCTCAAACATTTCAAAAGTATTAACAATGGTGTGTGAAGTGGCCTGGTTGTGTTATGTTGTTGTTGTTTTGATGTGTTTTTTGTTTGGTTTCCCCACCAAACTATAGCCTAGACCGTTTGTTGGGTCGTTTTTTTCCCAACGATACTAAATGACTGGGATCATTTTTGGTCTATATACTAAGAATGTGTTAAGCAGTAAAAGTGTTCCTCACATTGGATGCTTACTGGATTCAGATGAAATTGTGAAAGATACAGGCCTACCCTTTATGAGCGGGTCCCGCGTTTAATTTTAAGGGAAGTTTATTTTCCGTAGGTCTACGGCTACCTAACCCCGGGGCTCCGTAGCCGTAGACGGCTATATAACCAAAAAGGGCTTTGTGGTTAGGTAGCCGTCTACGGCTACGGAGCGTGTCCAGAGTGGATCGGTTATATAGCCGGACACCGTCATGCGTGACGACAAGATCCATGCCACAATTCATGACGACATGAGTGCAACAAGGATTTCAATTTCAGGTCGTCTCTAAAAAAATCGAAACAGTACTGATTTTTGCCCTGCCTGATGTAAAGCTTTTCAGAAAAAAAAATATCCCCCCCCATCTAGAAGGATGAAGCTGAGAAATGTTTATTTAGTACAAAAATGGTGCAATTTCTAATTTCGTAGAGCAAAATACGAAATTCAGCCGTATGTTTTAACATTGAAATATACCATTAGGAATTAGGATCGCACGAAGTTTTTGGACTCCCGATCTGTGCACCAAAGATTCTCTTGGAGCAAGTTGGAATATTCTAGTAACAATGCATAGTCCAATAAGTATGTTTTAATTTGCTTTTGATCCCATCTCTCTTATTTATTTGTGAGATATTAATTTTTTAAGTGGAAACAATTAAAAGTATTACAAGAGGGGATTTCTGTTTGAGAAGTTACATTTCGATATAACTTTTGAACGGAAGTCGATTGTCGTCAACAAAAAAAAGCAACAGCAGCAAGGTAGTTCTTCCTTCAGGTTCAATGTGTAGTTTATATTTTACTCGAAGGGGTAAATTCCACCTTACTTAATGTATAAAGGTCTATAAGAGCAAACGATTATAATAAAACACGAGCCGCATTAACTAAATATATATTCGTCTCAGATTAAAAAAAATAAATAAAGTATATTAGGAATAAAGAAGGAAACAAAATATAATAAATTAAAAAGGACAAATAAAAAATAATGAATTACACAAAAATTAAATAAAGAAATAAAAAAGTTCATAATAAAAAAATGCTGTCTTCCGACCGACCCTTAACCTTAATTTTCACAAGTCCAGAAATTGGTTTTCTTTCCGGATTTTCACAATGTTGTAACTTACTCCAAAATAGCGTCTTAAAAAGTTTCACGTAATTTTTTGGAACACAAAAAGAGTTAAAGTTTTAAAAATCCTTTATAAAATACAAACATTTTTTAAAACGGTTCTTTCCGACACTTGCGACCAGACCCCGAGGACATACGACTATATAGCGAAAAACTGAGTAACGGAACAAAAGTAATTTTTTTGCCTATTAAGGAATTTGTTTTTTTGTCCCCCCCCCCCTTTTTTTTATAAAAGGCCAACTGTTTTTAACTTTTCACAAAACGATATTTTTTAAGCCTATGAAAAGAAATTGGGGAATACTGTCACTCAATGAACCTTCCCTCAAAACGCCGAACCTCACAACCACTTACCCCGATGCACTTTGGAATGAATTTTAAGTCGACTCTACCAAATTGACAGAAGAGGCAACTAAATAAAGAACCGAAAAAACGGGATTTGTTTATTGGCTAAAATGGCTTTAAATGAAGCGGACTTGGATATAAAGTTTTTGAATTGAACGTGACGAAATACACCTCACAGAACTTGTGTTAAATCCACCTCTAACTATATTCTGTCGTTCCTTGTTCCGAGCTAAAGACTTATATTTCTTTTTGAAATCTGCCCAATTTGCAGTTTTTATTTTACACGCCGGATAATCCGACATTACCGAGATGTTCCCGGTGATGTTTCCCCATTCCAAAACTGCTCAAAAATAAGAGGTAATATTCATTAACAATATTTTTCAGATAAAATAACTTCTGATGATCGGTTTAGTCCGCACGATCAAGCTGCCATCGATTCACTCTATTGACAACACTGATTGAATGCAAATTTAAACGCCTATAGCAACAACACCGTACAGTCGTGGTTTGAAGCGAAACCATGTACTTCAAAGCAATACTTTGTTTATTTTCACAAATACAGTGCAAGTCAGATTCTTTGAAACGAAAGAGTAGGCAAAATTGTTTTCCAAACAATTTCATCTTGAATCTGTGTGTTTGTTTGTCTTAGTAACACTTGCACATTGTTTTTTTTCGTACAGAGGAAAAACTTGCAATATTTTGAAGTCGAATGTGCTCAAGAGACCAAACAACCTCGTGCACCGGCTTGCGCCCTCTTGAAACATTGTTTTATATTAGTACGTATGTCCTTAAGGATGTGCGTACGGCCTACCGAAACACTCCCTGGCTATTTTATACCGTATACGGCTACCCAACCCTGGGGTTAGGTAGTCCGTATACGGCTGACCGAACACTTCGTAATTTTAATTTATAATGCGAACCTTCACAAAACAAGAATTCCAGCTGGGGAGGGTATCCCGCCCACCCCAGTGAGTCATCCATTCATTTATGTGTTTATAGATAGTAGTACCATACCAAATCCTGAACAATGCTTTAACTCCCATTTCTCTCACAGCACACGCGTTTTCGTACTGATTCACAGCATTTTATAATGGCGTTTATAGTAAAACCCTATAAAGGAATGGGGCGGAGTTAAGCCGGCACTTACAGGGCAAAAATTATTTTCAACGTTGCTTTTTTTTAAATAAAGAACTTCGCTTTTGTGACGTATACTGTTCCTCTACAGTAGCAGTATAGTCGGTTCTTTAATTCGAAAAATGTCAATGTGTAAATCGCTGAACAATGTGTACAACTTGTTCTGATTATTCTTCTTAAAAAATAAATAATTCAGATCCACAAAACTGTAATTTGTTAAAACGTAAAATTACCTTATCAAGCGTTTATTTATAGAATAAAATAAATCAGACACGCAACTTTGCCAAATTTTGAAGTTGAAATCTTCAGTTTAGCTCTTCTCAATATTTTTATATCGCAATACTGTCGGTTTTTTCAGATATTTAAGACATTATGATCAGAAAATCTTGAAGTACAAATTTTCAATATCATTTGAGAATTTTGCTGGAAGTGATGTAACAACATTTAACTAAAACACAGTCAATCAATCAAAAAGTGACCTGCGAATCAAACAAACCAACGCTTGCAATCGCCGCACCGTGCTATGAGACTGCATATCAGAGGACGACCGTGGAGTGAAAAGCGGAATCTTTCGCAGTCATCGGGATTGAGTGAATACATTGTCTCATGGAAGTGAATCATTTTCCCCAAAATGGCTTCTTTTAAATCACAGAACAACTTTGACTCTGTATTTATATGTACGTTAATGACAGCGGCTGCCCAAGATCCAACTATTATTCTCGGACCCACAGATCAACTAAAACTGAAGAAGAAGCTGTTTTCTTTATATGCAATGTACAATATTTGGACCGTAGTACACACGTTGTGTCGTGTTTACTAGGCTCAACACTCATCTTCGAGAGGGGGGCCAATCAACGAACGCAGGAATTGAACGATTTGGTTGGGGATGGAGCATCGGAGCGGAATCAGATGAGCATCAGCATTATCCAGACTGACGAATTTTGCGTTTAAATGTATATCCCTGGCCGTTGAAGGGGTCAGATAATGAGGGGAATTCAGATGCTCTGTGTGTCCTAAAAATGCAGAAGGTAGGTGCAATGGAACTTTGGATTTGGAAAGTGATTTGCTCACATTGGAGTCAGATACAGAACCAGACACAAATTTTTACCAAATGTATCAGTCAAATCGAGCAGAAAACACACACAATTGTTACTTGGGGCAGCCTCATCAACTTTAACATGCCGAATCAGAAAGAGCAAATCCACCTGTAACCTGGAGTGGCGAAAAATTCTCAAACAGTTCAAGGCACAATGCTCCCAGATACAGCAGGAATGCGTAAGACTGGACTATGAATTGACACCGCGTGTTCTGATGATGTGCTATTT